>SNQJ01S0065828.1:62523-86380 GCA_010110895.2 Picea sitchensis | reverse complement strand
CAAATTGAACAGTGAATATAACCCTCGATCACGTGGGAACGGAGAAGGAGCCAGCTTACGCTGGGCCTCCATGGTTATTTAGGGGTTCGAGTCCGACAGAGGACCGCAAAAATTTGATTTCCTTTAGTGGGTGTGTTACACTGCATGAACTCACGATTCACAAAATTGCGACGTGATCGTGGTCGTTGGATCCAAGCCATGGGAGAACATTTGGATCAAAACCTCCACGTGGTATCGTGTATTGAGGGTTCAAAGGTTGAAAGAATCTCTTTTTGACTGCAGAAGTCACGAAGTGCCGAGCATCGAGGGCTTGTGCAAACACGTGGCACATCTGTTAGGTGGGGACCGCATGGTTGACAGGTGGTGGCGCAACAACAAGCGCCCAGAGAAAGATGGGAGCGGGTGAGAGGTGGTGGACACATGCTGCCTGGGAAAGAGTCAACCCATTGTTGACTTATCGTGGCTTGGGGGTTCCCAAGATGAAGAAGTTTCCCCTTGATCGCTAAGCTCGCGAAATGCTGAGAGCCAAGGTCTCATGCGATGGGCGACAGTGACACAACTTGTAAGAAGAGTACAACAGAGGAGACAAGTGGCATGTATGCGTCGCTTGGTAGAGTCCATGTAACATTGACCTCTCGCATCTCCGGGATTTGCAAAGGAGGATAATGAGGGCTCAACACTCCAACTAGTGAAGTCGCGAGTTGTGAGTGCCGCTAGGGTTTAGCCTAGCCTACAATTACATGTAGCAGGCACTAGTGAGGAGGGAGCCATACCTGTATCGCATCTCGAGTATCGGCGTTTGGAGAAAGAGGAGTCTAGAGCCTTGACTCCCAACTCGCGAGTTGCAAAAGGCGCTTGCACTAAGGCCAGGTTGTGGTCGCTTGGAGGAGGATAAGGGAAGGGATGGTCTGCACTAGGCCCCATAGAAATTCGAGGATTTTGTCCCTCGAAGAAAAAGACGAAAAATCTAGGTTGTCGTAGTAGGTGTGTGACAATTATGTTGGAAACCAAACATTTTTCAAATGAGTATTGGGATGAGGCAGTAGAAAATGAAGTATACATCATGAAAAGATGTCTGACAAAGAGTGGGAAAAACAAATTTCCTCAAGAATCTTGGACAAAAATGAAGCATAATGTGGCACACTTAAAAGTTTTTGGCTGTGTCACATATGCACATGTTCCATATGAGTTGAGAAAGAAGTTAAATAACAAAGGACATAAATGTATATTTGTTTGATACTGTGAAGATACAAAATCATACAAACTGTATGATCCTATTTCAAGGAAAGTCATAATCAATCTCGATGTTCAATTTGTGAAGAATGAAGCATGGGATGGAAGCATGGAAAGGACAATCAAAATTATTGATGCTATTGGGCATGATAACACATAAGAAGAAGTGGTTCAAACACTAGTTATAAGTAAGTGTGCAGTTCCTTCCACTCATGGAACTGTGACACAAAGCATGACTCAAACTACTCTAGTGAGATCTGCAGGTGTGAAGTCTACACCTAGAGCGCAACAAACTCCAGCAAGTAGTCCAAGTAGTTCTACATCTCCAGATCCAACGTTAACAAGTTTGTTACCAAGAAAGACTAGAAGTTTGCACGACATCTATAATGTTGACACAACAAATTCATTTTTAGTTTTTTCTCTTTTTTCACAAATAGATGATCCATTAACTTTTGAAGAAGTTGTCAAAGATGATGTGTGGGCACAAGCCATGGATGAAGAAATTAAATGCATAGAGAATAATCAGACATGGAAGTTGGTAGTTGTACATGAAGACAAGGATGTGATAAGTATCAAGTGGATTTATAAGACCAAGAAAGATGCAGATGGAAATGTGTAGAAGCACAAGGCAAGATTAGTTGCAATAGGTTTTACACAACAACCTGGAATTGATTTCAATGAAAAATTTGCACCATTTGTGCACATGGACACAGTCAGAATTGTGTTGTCCATTGTTGCACAAAACAAGTGGCTTGTTTATCAAATGGATGTAAAGTCAACATTTTTTAATGGACACTTAGAAGAAGAAGTGTATGTGGAAAAGCCACAAGGCTATGAGATTCCAAGACAAGAAAACAAAGTGTACAGATTGGAGAAGGAAGTGTATGGATTAAAGAAAGCTCCTAGAGCTTGCTACAATTGCATAGATTCCTACCTCACATAGAATGGATTTGAGAGAAGTGATTGTGTTCCAACACTATACATCAAAGAAAATCAATAAGGTAAGATGTTATTTTTTTCTTATATGTAGATGATTTGATTTTTACAGGTGATTTTGGCATAGAAGAATTTAAGTCAATCATGAAGGATGAATTTGAAATGACTGATTTGGGGCTTATGAGATATTTTTTGGGTATTGAAGTTCACCAGTCGAAAATTGGTATATTTATTTCGAAATCTAAATATGCACATGAAATTTTTAAAAGATTCAACACAATAAATTCCAAATCGTCCACAACAACTGTCATAACATGATTGAAGTTAAGAAAGGAAGATGAAGGATCTAAAGTGGATTCCACACTATTTAAAAGGTTGGTAGGAAACTTTATGTATCTAATAGAAACAAGGCCTGATATCATGTATGGAGTGAGTTTGATTTCAAGGTTCATGGAAACTCCAAAAGAATCACATTGGAAGGCAAGAAAAAGAATTATGAGATATGTGAATGGAACAAAAGACTTTGGCATTATGTATTCTACTTTAGAGGATTTCAAACTTATTGGATACATTGACAGTGATTTTGGAGGCAACATAGATGACAGGAAAAGTACTTATGGGTACACATTTAATTTTGGAACAGGTATACTATCATGGGAATCAAGGAAGCAACCCATTGTGACTCTTTCTTTAGCAAAAGCTGAGTATGTCACATCTACAAGCGCAACTTGTCAAGCAGTTTGGATGAGAAGAATGTTAAAAGATTTGTTGCAGGAACAACAGGAACCAACTACAGTGTTTTGTGACAACAATTCCACCATCATGTTATCAAAGAATCATGTGTTTCACAAGAAAACCAAGCATATTGATACACAACATCATTTTATTAGAGAATTAGTGAATAATAAAGAAATTTGTTTAGAGTTTTGCAGGTCTAAAGAACAAGTCACGTAGATATTTGACAGTTCATGTCCAGTTAATTTTTTGATGTAAATTTTGTATTTCTAAGAAAGAGTGATGGGGGACTAAGCTTCCACAAGGTTGGGTAAGGGAGGAGGCTAAGTGTGTGGGACTAGGGGCTAATATAGGGGGATTACCTCTAAAGGGGATAATAATTTATTATTATTTCCTGAAGGCTAAGGTGTACATGTTGAATTAAACAGGTTCTTTTGACTTTAAATGCTTTCGTTGTATTTATATGACTTCAACTTCACAAAATTGGCTGAAGATTACTTTTAAGTTTTTAAAATTTTCATGTGGAAATCTTTAATGGCTACCTTTTTTACTTTTAAGTTTCTAAAATTTTCATGTGGAAATCTTTAATGGCTACCTTTTTTAACTTTATTTTCCTATAAATCACTCTTGGCCTTATCTTTCTTCTAATTTTTTTTATTACTTTAATTTATCTTGTCAATAAGTGCATCTTTATTTACCCTTTTGTTTATCCCCTGATGGGGTGTCCACCGAAAAGAGTCATGTGGAGAGTCGAATTGTTCCTTCTCCCTCGCACCATAGTTAACTAGCATTAATCATTGTTTTAACCCCCGATGGCACTACCCTAGCTTGGACATGATTCTACCTTTTTGGAAACGATGATGGAAGGAGTGGAATGATGGCGAGCAATAACCAGGATGTTGTCCAGTATTCAATGTTGTTTTAGGTGCTATATACATCATAGGAAATATCCTGGCATATATATGAAGGTATATGAAGGTGATTCAATGTGGGTGTATATATCAACAATCACAACTTTCAATGTTGTGCAGAAAGCTGGTTATTGCTCACCATGAAATAATACTCAGACTAGGGCAGGTACAGGAGAAGATGATTCACTCATGGGAAGTAATGGTTATTCAGGTCATGAGAGAAGAAGAGATATTTAGAGAACGTAACCAACATTACCTCTCCATGATGCAAACATTATTCATGACTAGTAATGAAGGAAGGTACGTTTGCATTTGATGGCTCTCCTAGTTTTTAATCGCATATGGATATCACTTGTCTTTGGTTTGGGGTTCTGTTAACTTGGAATTTGAAGTTCTTTCCTTGTTTTCTCTACATTTTCTTTGGGTTCCCTATCAGTCTTTATCTCTTTCTAATGGCCCCTTGAGGTCATAAGCCCTCTAGTTTTTCTATTGGCCCATCGCGAGTAGCCCTGGTAGTAGTGGCTGCAACATAGTCATACGAGGAGATGGTGTTAGAAGAATGCAAGGCCACCTATAATATCCCCAAGGACAAGCCCCAGTTGTATTTATAAATTGTAAACATGTTTTGTAGGCTGGTGAACTGAGTTATAATAAGCTAGGAGGCTTATTTGGTGATTAGGCCGGAGATCCTAAGTGTTGAAGGCCAGGAGCCTGATTTTGTATATGTAATTATGAAAATCATTAATAAAATATAAACATCGTTGCGTGCAGACCGACCACAAAGAAAGAGTAATGGGGGACTAAGCATCCACAAGGTTGGGTAAGGGAGGAGGCTAAGTGTGTGGGCCTAGGGGATAAGCTAGGGGGCTTACCTCTAAAGGAGATAATAATTTATTATTATTTCCTGAAGGCTAAGGTGGACATGTTGAGTGTTTTCCTAATTTCCGGTAAAGGGAACGTGTGCTAAGTGGAACTCATGCGGCTCCAGGAAGACAAGTGTCAACCTGGGCGCATGCAGTTATAGCTGGGAAAGCCAATGTTGTTGGGTTCACTTCCCATTCTGTCATCCTTCGCCTGAGTTCGCTGGGATCTGGGGCGTCTGAAGCAATTTTTCCTCTATGTCTGCATCTTCATTGTGTTCCTGGTCACGCACCCTGAAACCTGTGGGAAAACTGATGGACTGATTAGTGTCTCCGGGGAAGTCTGAGTATCCTGTATTTGTCTGAGACGTGTGGTGTCATAATGATGGGTTGTTGTGTCCATGCAGTTCATATGTGAGTCATTTTGTGTCTACTGAAGAACCCGACACCTGGGTAATTGCCTTAGTCATGTCGTGTTTTAGCGTGGGTTGTTGCCACCTACGGTGCCATGCCCATCTGTTGATGTTGTTGTCATCCCTGTGTGAATGAGTGTTGAACCGTTGTTGATGTCCTCCTTGTGCTGGAACAGAGTTGAAGAAGCAGGTTTTCAGGCCTGTGTGAAACACTCTCTCTAGGTGAGAGAGGTGGTTGTGGTTGAAGAGACAGGTTGTCATGCCTGTGAGCAACTCTCTCCAGGTGAGAGAGTTTGCTAGGAAGTGGTTTTATCTTACAGATAGTCCACCACCAACTACATAGCTCTGAGAATTTCTGATCCAACCTATTGTTGAGACCTAGAGAGGGAGGTGAAGCAACTGATGGACTGTGCTTGTGAAGGTGTATACTCCCAGGTGGAACAGGCACGTGGGGAATGAGATTATGTGAGTAGTGAGTGTAAGAAGGATCCTGGAGAGAATCATTCTGGTTGCTTTGTGCAGTTTCCTGTAACCTTAGACTAGTCTAGGATTCCCTTGCTCTGGGTGGATCTTGGTCCCAGCTCGGGGGTGACCCACTGCTGAACGTGATGAGCAGTGTAGTCTATGGCTGGGAGGTTCATGGAATGTCTGGACGTAGTTGGTGGATTTACTCCAGCTAAAAGATAAGTATCAGTCTGTTCTTAATTTATATGTTATGCATGTTTGTGATACTGATTCTTGAATGTTATCATGTGTTCTATTGCATGTATGAATTATTGTTAATTCTATTTAAATCTAAATGGTAACAATAACTCTATGTTAAAATGTGTTAATTTTATTTAATGCATATTATATTTTTATGTGAATGTTCCTTAGTGGTAGCATTACCCAGTCTCTGTGGAGGGTCGGGGATGCTACAGTTTGGTATCATAGCTAAGTAAGAGTTGAGTAGTGGCATTGCCCAGGCCGATTGATGGTTGGGGATGTTACAATATGGTATCAAAGCTTTAAAGGCAAAGTTAAGGTTGTGTTGGTAGAATTTCCCGACCTTTGGAAGGTCGGGGATGTTATAATATGGTATCAGAGCATCGTTTCAACACTGAGCCTGGATGGGCCATGTTAGTGGAAAGTGAAGAATATTTTTTGAAAGAATTGTTGTCGAAGTAGAAAAATTTCGAATTAAGAGACAAGGTTCTAATGCCAAACCTGGATGGGTTGGATAAGTGGTCTTTGGACCCAAAGTTTCAGGTAGAAATTGTGTCTGGAGGAACCAATTTTGGACCTCAGAACCTTCCTGAGTGACAAGAAGTTAACTTGGTCATGTTACGAAGCTCAGGACGAGTAGTGGTGTTGTCAAACCACGATAGACATGGTGTTGGGCCGCAGAGTAATGTGGACCTTAGGATCAATTTGGGAGAAGGAAAATCCTTCACAACTGTCATATCTGGTAATGTTGTGAGGCAGTTAGTTGTGAATTCCTTTGTAAATCTGTAGAGTAACAAAGTTTGTTCTATGTCACAGGATCTGTTTGGAAGGAAGGAAAATCCCTTATGACCGTCAGATCTGGGGAAGGTGCAGAAGGGTTAACCTATAATCCCTTCGGACTTCGCGACTTTGGTGAAGTTGATAAAAAATAGGAGAAAGACTGAAGCCCAAAGCTCTAAAGATCCAAAGTGGATCTACACCATAGATCTGGAGAGGAGAGCTTGACCGCTGGATTAAGCCAATGTTAAAAAGGTCAAACACAATAGTGAAGGGCGAAAGCTCCTGAAGATTCGAAGTAGTGAGTCATGATGACATCACTTGGATGGACATGGACACATGGGATGTGTGCCATGTGCCAGTGGGTTTCAAACCCATAGAAGTTTGAAATGGCATATGGGACATGACGTGTGACACCCATTTGATTGGGCCACGAGTCAGTCGCTAGTATTCTACCATGTGGCACTCTGTATGAGCATGGTTGGGGACCCAAGGTTACATAATGAAGTTAAAATTCGGAGGACCCACAATGGCGTTGATCACAATACATCAAGATCAACGTCCAGGAGGCATTGCGGGGACCCAAGTTGCATGGGAGTTAATTCTCCAAGGCAGTCCCGCAATCCAAATTGTGGTTTCACCGAGGGGTTACATTTCAACGTTAGAAAAATTGCGGGATGAAAGGCGGGTTACTCCAAACCACCATTGCATGCCCCCACAATTGGAAAACGTTAAGTGATGTGACGTAATGACGTCACCAAAGGTGATTGGGAATGTTTGTAGATTAACAGTTCGAATGCGCGGATGTGAAATCCTTTGAAGTCTCGAAGATTCTAAGTTCCATAACTCAGATGCCTAAATTTCCATAGTGAGTGTCAATCGTTGAATGTTGAGTAGACATGGACGGTTGATCTGCCCTACTTTGTGAGTTTGGTAATTTGGAACTTTGAGAGATTCTTGTGTGGTGCTTTGAAAACTTCCGAAGCCGAAGGCCCGAGTAAGCGCTTATCAATCTAGCGCTTGGTCACGATCCATGGTAGCATGGGTTGGGGACTGAGAGAAAGGGGCTAGTGCCCAAAAATGATTACAGAGCAGAGAAGAGCTCGAAAATAAAATGAAATCTGAACGTTTTCTTAAATCAGATTAATTTGAATGCGTAAACTCGTGAAGTATTGAATAAGTTTCAATTGTTTCTCTTCTTTGAGTTTTTGAATGCAAACAATGCACATTGTCTGCAAGGAGTGTGTTGATAGAGGTAAGTTAACCTCAGAGAATCTCAAGAGAGATATCGTTGAACCTTCATCGGTAGAACTGCAAGGAGTGCACATGAAGAACTCTGTGTTGAGTTCAGAGAGAGAAAGAGTCACTGAGAACTCTGTAGGGCTCTGATAGGCAGGCTTCGAGTGAGTGAAAGTGTGCACAGAGAGAACTCTTTATCGAGCTCAGGGAGAAGAGTATCAAAGGAAGATACTCACAAAGCTGTTGAGCACTATGTAGAAAACGCTCAGCAAGGTGTGCTTTGAGCAGAAGTTTTCCAGGAGGGCATGAAGTTTTCCTTTGAAAGGAAACAGAAGGGTCGAGACCCTTAGGAGACTGAGTAAATCAAAAAGCTCAGAAGAGATAATGCAAGAGTGCATAGGATTCAGACTTATTCTAAGTCCTAAAGCTTAGAAGAGATAATGCTTACGAGAGTGAAGACGAGATCCAAGAGGCAGACTCATAGGAGAAAGTTCAAAGGCTGAAACCTTTGAATATACACAAACTTTTCCAATTCGGAAGGAGTCAAAAGCTCAGGAGGAGGAAATACCCCAACCATCGATCTAAGAGAGGGAGATATGAACTATTGGAGGTAGATCTCGGTCATCCGTTTAGAAGAATCGTCAAGATCGTGAGATCGATGGTCACCTTGCATTATGGGGATAGTAGGTGCTCGAGATTTACGAAGTCGAGGGTGGGCCACAATCCAAACCACGATTTTGGAGGAAGGATGCATGTAGGCTCAAGGTGAATTGCGGGATGAAAAGTAGTTTGGTCTCAAACCACCTTTGAGCGTGCCCGCAATCGCTTGTTTGCGTGAGGTCACCTCCAAGGAGGAGCTAAGGAAAAAGGGAGAGTGGACTTGCTAAAGTCCCGAAGTGATTTGGGACCGTCCATCGTCTGAAAGGATGCGTGGCGAAAATCCATCAGTTTCGGGTGAAAACACTTTAGGAGAACGCGAAGAACGAAAGTTTGAAATCGTCGAAGACCGAATAGCCGAAGCAGCTGGGAGTCATTGATCTGGGTTGGAAAGGTGTCACCAGATCATGAAATTTGGAGGATCATACTCCGAGGTTTTTGAGAAGTTGTGTTTTGGAATATCCCGAAGCATCGAAGTCCCAAAACAATGAGAGTCGTCAATGTGAAGGAGGACATGCGACGCCAGATATGGAACTACGGGAACAAAGCACTCTGGAGGAAAGTAGAGGGTGAAAGCGCTGAAGTCTCGAAGGAGATATCGATCGTTGATCGAAGAGGACGTTGAAGGACCATTGGTCTGGTCTTGGTCGGAAAGAGTGGACTGGTCAAGGTCCCGAAGTCCCAAAGAGAATCAGGGTCGTTGATTTGGAGAGGACGTGTGGCAGAAGATCTATCAATCTGAGGAAATTCACTCCAGAGATTTGTGTGTGTGGATACATGAGAACTCTCGAAGGTTGGAGAGTAGGAGTTCATCAGAACCGTCTGATTGTTGAGGACAAGTGTCATCAGATATTCCACTCTAGTAGATTTCCATATGGGAAAAGCAGATAGTTGAGAGTTGAAACTCCCGAGGGTCGGAGATCCCGAATCAACCGTAGTCGTTGATTTGGAAGGGAGCTACATGTCAACAGATCATGTAGATATTGGATCACGTGTAGAAGGAGGATATATATCAGTCGTTGATCGTGGATCATCACCAAGGGATTGGAGATTGATGGACGAGCTAGATTGCGGGGCCAGAACTTGCTCGGATGTTAAAAATATGAGAGCGGGCTGCAATTTATATCACGGTTTTAGAAAAAGGATACATGGCAGTTGGAGGTGAATTGAGGGCTGAAAAGTGTGTTGGTCTAAAACCACTCTTTCCCACGCCCGCAATCACAGTTTTCCATGAGGTCATAGCCCATGGTCTTATGAAGGAAAGGGCTAATGAAAAAAGGGGCTAGCGCCTGAAAATCGGAGTTTTGGAAGTGCGCAGGAATATCCTGGGGGTCTATCCGGACCTACACATAGAAGGAAAAGAGAGATGTGTATAATTATTTTGGTTTCAATCACAAACCCGAAGAGCCAATGCAACTCAGAAGTTTGAAAGATCCTTTGACTGGGAGGTCAGTAGACCCCGCTGAGGTAGGGGCACTGCGTCGAAACTGTTTAGGGAAGAAATAGTCATGTACAGTGAATACAATGAGAGTACAAGAAGATTCAAGAATCCTAGAAGACTTGAATACTTTTTGGATCAACAAGAAAAAAAATTATAGGGAGAAAGAAATTGTTGCAATTTCTGTGACAGCTAGTATGACTATGGTTGGTTGGGTCAGCCAGAGGAAAGTATGCTTGTGTGTTTGCAAATGTTGATTCATAAGGAGGGAAGCAACAAAGAGCTAAAGTGCTAGTTATAAGTTTGATAAAAGAAGAATGAAAGCCTCTACTGCCATCAGACTTCCAGGTAGTATACAATTTATTAATGGCAGTCATACAGGTATGAGTTTTTATCACTCTATTTGCATAATTGCTGAAAGGAAATTTTGGTAAGAATTTCCTCAGCCAAAGTTATTTTATAAAATCACAAGGTTATATTCTTGAATGCATACCATTGGATGTGGTAAAGGCTGGAGGCCTGTATTAATTCAAAGATTTTTAGCTTCTGAATGCACACACTAACATAGTAGAATGTCATGTTAATCTGGTTATGGGGTAATAACCAAAGACTTAAAGATAAGAACTGGTTATAGGAATAAATGCTAGTAAGCTAATCATGTATGAGACCATGACCTGGTTGGATATGGCAAGGTATTGATATGGAAAGGTTATGAGCCACACTGGTACTAAAATCTTCCTACTTTTAAATAAAACGTGGACTGCAACCTTTTTGCCAACACTAATGAACACCACAGAATTATATTCTTGGTATAGTGTTCGGGTCGAAAAAAAAGGCATCCAATTAATTGAGAAGACAATAGGAAGTGTGTGGAGAATGTGTCAACACATTGGCTAGAATTCCAACTTACGGATGGTGAGATACATGACTGAGATAAAGAGCATTATGTAAATCAATACAAGGGTGCACTGAGTAAATAGGCATTGAGAGTTGTACTCGTGTCTAGTAAGGGGCAGAGTTGCACTCATACATGATGGAATTGTATACTTAAATGCACTTTTTTGAATGCATTTTGTGAGTGCATGTATATATGTTTTTGGCATGGAAATAATTATACTAATGGCTGAAATGTTCCTAACTCATGAAGTTGAGAACATTTCAGGAATTGTTAAACATTGCAACAGGAAAGTTGCAAGCCAGGTAGTCACATGAATAGAGACTACAAAAAATTTTATGTTCACAAAATTGAAATAATAAACTCACTGTTATTAATTATGAACATGCATATGCATAGAATGATGAGTCATTCTATTTGGTTAAGTTGTTTGGTAATGGTGATTGAATTGCTAGGTGCAGGCAATTATAATTTCGTTGCATATGATTCTATATATATTGCAATTGAATTATTATGTACATGAAATACTAACAATTGTTGGTAGTTTGCAAGATGAAGCCTTGCAAGAAAATAGTATGCATTTTTGTGCTTGTGGAAAGCCACAAGGAAGGTTGCAATCCTAATTTGGAAACAACCAAGATGATTTATGAAATAGAATTTCATGTTTTGGGGATAAAAGTTGAATTCCCTTTTGAACTAATTGGAGTTCCTAAATGAATTCTTTTATGTTTTCTCATGATAAATGCATGTGGGTGATGCAGATGAGATGATGTTGATTAAGTTAGAATGTTGACTACAAAGAGTAGCTCGGGGAAGATGTTGATTGGAAATATCTGAGGGCAGTTGGAACTCTAGGAGCCACGGTGCTCTAAGACTTCTGGTCTGACCTATTGTTGAATCCCAAGGAAAGGGAGGTGTAACAACCAATGGACTGTGTGACAAATAAAGTGCAAACTCTTGGGGTGGGACAAGCATGTGGGGAAGGAGAGACCATTGGTTGGAGTGCTGTTGAGGTTTGGTACCAATCTGAGAGACACAATCATATTGTTCTCTTCACCTTACATTTTCTTAAATCAAATTGGTTTGAATGCATAAACTGGTGAAGTATTGAATAAGTTTCAACTATTTCTCTTCTTTAAGTTTTCGAGTGTAAGCAGTGCACATTGTCCGCAAGAAGTGCATTGACAGAGGTAAGTTAACCTTAGAGAATCTTAGGAGAGATACCGTTGAACCTTCATAAGAAGAACTACAAGGCGTTCACAGGAATAAGTTTGTGTTGAGTTCAGAGAGAGAAAGAGTCACTGAGAACTTTGTAGGGCTCTGACAGGCGGGCATCGAGCGAGTGCAAGTGTGCACAGAGATAACTCTTTATGGAGTTCATGGAGAAGAGTATAAGAGGAAGATACTCATAGAGTTGTTGAACACTCTGTAGAAAACGCTCAACAAGGTGTTCTTTGAGTAGAAGGTTTTCAGGAGGGCACAAAGTTTTCCTTTGAAAGGAAATAGAAGGGTCGCGACCCTTAAGAGATTGAGTAAATCGAAAAGCTCAGAGTGCGTAGGAGTCAGACTTATTCTAAGTCCTAAAGATATAGAAGAGATAACGCTTACGAGGGAGAAGATGAGATCCAAGAGGCGGACTCGCAGGAGAAAGTTAAAAGGCCGAAACCTTTGAATATCCACAAACTCTTCCATGTCGGAAGGAGTCAAAATATGAGGAGGAGGAATGACCCAGGCCGTCGATCTGGGAGAGGGAGATATGAACTATTGGAGTTAGATCTCGGCCGTTCGTTTAGAAGCATTGTCAAGATCATGAGATCGACGGTCACCTCGCATTATGGGGATAGAAGGTGTTCGAGCTTTACGAATTCGAGGGTGGGTTGCAATCCAAACCATGGTTTTGGAGGAAGGACACGTGTAGGCTCAAGGTGAATTGCAGGATGAAAATAAGTTTGGTCTCAAACCACCTTTGAGCATGCCCATAATCGTGTGTTTGCATGAGGTCGCAGCCCAAGGTCACCTCCAACGAGGAGCCAAGGAAAAAGGGAGAGTGGACTTGCTAAAGTCCCGAAGTCCCGAAGTGATTTGGGACTTTCCATCATTTGAAAGGACGTGTGGTGGAAATCCATCAGTTTTGGGTGAAAAAACTTCGAGAGAACGTGAAGGACGAAAGTATTAAATCGCTGAAGCTCGAATAGCCAAAGCCGCTGAGATTCATTGACTTGGGTTGGACAGGTGTCACCAGATTGTGAACTTTGGAGGATCGTACTTCGGGGTTTATGAGAAGTTATGTTTTGGAATATCCCGAAGCATCGAAGTACCAAAACGATGAGATTCGTCGATGTGAAGGAGGACACGCGGTGCTAGATTTGGAACTCTAGGAAGATAACACTCTGGAGGAAAGTAGACGGTGAAAGCACCGAAGTCCCGAAGGAGATCTTGATCGTTGATCGAAGAGGAGGTCGAAGGACCGTTGATCTGGTCTTGGTCGGAAAGAGTGGACTTGTCAAAGTCCTAAAGTCCCAAAGAGAATCAAGGCTGTTGATTTGGAGAGGACACATGGAAGAAGATCTATCACTCTGAGGAAATTCACTTAGGAGATTCGTGTGTGTGGAGACATGAGAACTCCCGAAGGTCGGAGAGACGTAGTTCATCAGAACCGTCTGATTTTTTAGGATAGGTGTCATCAAATCTTCCACTCCGAAAGATTTCCATACAGGAAAAGCAGATAGTTGAGAGTTGAAACTCCCAAGGGCCGGAGAGCCGGAATCAACTGTAGCCGTTGATTTGGAAGGGAGCTACGTGTCGACAGATCATGTAGATTTGGGATCATGTTTGGAAGGAGGATAGATAGTAATCATTGATCGCAGATCATCACCAAGGGATTGGAGATCGATGGACGAGCTCGATTGTGGGGCCAGAACTTGCTCAAATGTTAAAAATATGAGAGAGGGCCACAATTTATACCACAGTTTTACAAAAATGATACGTGGAAGTTGGAGGTGAATTGCAGGTCGAAAAGCGGGTTGGTCTAAAACCACTCTATCTCACGCCCACAATCACAATTTTCTATGAGGTCATAGCCCACAGTCTTATGAAGGAAAGGGCTGATAAAAAAAGGGGCTAGCGCCTGAAACTTGGAGTTTTGAAGCGTGCAAGAATAGCTCGCGGGTCTATCAGGACTTGCACACAAAAGGAAAGGAGACCTGTGTATAATTATTTTGGGTTCAATCACGAGCCTGAAGAGCCAATGCGACTCAGAAGTTTGAAAGATCCTTTGACCGGGAGGTCAACAGACCCTGCTGAGGTAGGGGCACTACTTCAAAAGTGCTCAGGGAAGAAATAATCATGTACAGTGACTACAATGAGAGCACAAGAATATTCAGGAATCTCAGAAGAATTGAATACTTCTGGGATCAACAAGAAAAAAATTTATAGGGAGAAAAAAATTGCTGCAATTTTTGTGGCAGCTAGTATGATTATGGTTGGTTGGGTCAGCCAGAGGAAAGAATGCTTGCGTGTTCGCAAGTGTTGTTGGTGATTTTTTTGTATAAGGAGGGAAGAAACATAGAGCTAAAGTGTTGGTTATAAGTTTGATAAAAGAAGCATAAAAGATTCTAATGCCATCAGACTTCCAGGTAGTATATAATTTATTAATGGCAATCATGCAGGTATGAGTTTTTATCACTTTTGGTCTGGCCTGTTGTTGAAGCCCAAGGAAAGGGAGGTGTAATATTTGATGGACTATTTGACAGAGAAGGTGCACACTCCTGGGGTGGGATAGGCATGTGGGGAAGGAGAGACCATTGGTTGGAGTGATGTTGAAGTTTGGTACCAATCTGAGAGACATAATCAGATTGTGCTCTTCGCCTTACGTTTTCTTAAATCAAATTGGTTTGAATGCATAAACTGGTGAAGTATTGAATAAGTTTCAATTGTTTCTCTTCTTTGAGTTTTCGAGTGCAAGAAGTGCACATTGTCCGAAGGATTGCGTTGACAGAGGTAATTTAACCTCAAAGAAGCTCAGGAGAGATATCCTTGAACCTTCATTAGCAGAATTGCAAGGAGTGCACAGGAAGAACTATGTGTTGAGTTCAAAGAGAGAAAGAGTCACTCAGAACTCTATAGGGATCTTCCAGGTGGCCATCAAACGAGTTCAAGTGTGCATAGAGAGAACTCTTTATCGAGTTTAGGGAGAAGAGTATTAGAGGAAGATACTCACAGAGTTGTTGAACACTCTGTAGAAAACGCTCAACAAGGTGTGCTTTGAGAAGAAGGCTGCCAGGAGGGCACAAATTTTTCCTTTGAAAGGAAATCGAAGGGCCGAGACCCTTAGGATACTGAGTAAACTGAAAATCTCAAAAGAGATAACGCAAGAATGCGTAGGAGTCAGACTTATTCTAAGTCCTAAAGCTCAGAAGAGATAACGCTTACAAGAGCGAAGATGAGATCCAAGAGGCAGACTCACAGGAGAAATTTCAAAGGCTGAAACCTTTGAACATCCACAAACTCTTCCAAGCCGAAAGGAGTCAAAATATCAGGAGGAGGAACGACCCCAACTGTCGATCTGGGAGAGGGAGATAAGAACTGTTGGAGGTATATCTCAGTCGTTTGTTTAGAAGAATCATCAAGATCGTGATATCAATGGTCACCTCGCATTGCGTGGATAGAAGGAGCTCGAGCTTTACGAAGTCAAGGGCGAGACGCAATCCAAACCATGATTGTGGAGGAAGGATGCGTGTAGGCTCAAGGTGAATTTCAGGACGAAAAGTAGTTTGGTCTCAAACCACCTTTGAGAGTGCCCGCAATCACGTGTTTGCGTGAGGTCACTGCCCAAGTTCACCTCCAAGGAGGAGCCAAGGAAAAAAGGAGAGTGGACTTGCTAAAGTCCCGAAGTCTTGAAGTGATTTGGGACCGTCCATCATTTGAAAGGACGTGTGGCGGAAATCCATCAGTTTCGGGTGAAAACACTTTGGGAGAACGTGAAGGACGAAATTTTGAAATCGTCGAAGCCCGAACAACCAAAGCAACTAGGAGACATTGATCTGGGTTGGACAGTTGTCCCCAGATCGTGAACTTCAGAGGATCATACTCAAAGGTTTCTGATAATTTGTGTTTCAAAATATCCCAAAGCATAAAAATCCAAAAACGATGAGAGTCATCAATGTGAAGGAGGACACACGACACTAGATCTAGAACTCCAGGAATGGAGCACTCTGGAGGAAAGTAGAGGGTGAAAGCGTCGAATTCCCGAAGGAGATATTGATCATTGATTGAAGAGGAGTTTGAAGGACCGTTGATTTGGTCTTGGTTGGAAAGAGTGGACTTATCAAAGTCTCGAAGTCTTAAAGAGAATTAGATCCGTTGATTTGGAGAGGACACATGGCAAAAGATATGTCACTCTGAAGAAATTCACGCTAGATATTTGTGTGTGTGGATACGTGAGAACTCGCAAAGGCCTGAGAGTCGGAGTTCATAAGAACCATCCGATTGTTGAGGACATGTGTCATTAGATCTTCCACTCTGAAAGATTATCATACGGGAAAAGAAGATAGTTGAGAGTTGAAACTTTCGAGGGCCGGAGAGTCGGAATCAACCGTAGCCGTTGATTTTGGAGGGAGCTACGTGTCGACAGATCATGTAGATCTGAAATCACATGTGGAAGGAGGATAGATAGCAGTCGTTGATCGTGGATCATCACCAATGGATTGGAGATTGATGGACGAGCTGGATTGGGGGCCAGAATTTGCTCGGATGTTAAAAATCTAAGAGCGTGCCCCAATTTATACCACAATTTTAGAAAAATGATACGTGGCAGTTGGAGGTGAATTGCGGGGAGAAAAGTGAGTTGGTATAAAACCACTCTTTCCTACACCCACAATCACAGTTTTTCATGAGGTCATATCCCACGGTCTTATGAAGGAAAGGGATAATGAAAAAAGGGGCTAGCACCCGAAACTTGGAGTTTTGGAAGCGCGCAGGAATAGCCCGCAGGTATGTCAGGACCTGCACACGGAAGGAAAGGAGAATGTGTATAATTATTTTGGGTTCAATCAAGACCTTGAAGAGCCAATGCAACTCAGAAGTTTAAAATATCCTTTGACCGGGAGGTCAACAGACCCCGCTGAGGTAGGGGCACTGCATCGAAAGTGCTGAGGGTAGAAATAGTCATGTACAGTGACTACAATGAGAGCACAAGAATATTCAAGAATCCCAGAAGAATTGAATACTTTTGGGATCAACAAGAAAAAAATTTATAGGGAGAAAGAAATTGTTACAATTTCTGTGGCAGCTAGTATGATTATGGTTGGTTGGGTCAGCCAGAGGAAAGAATGCTTGCATGTTTTCAAGTGTTGTTGGTGATGTTGTTGCATAAGAAGGGAAGCAACAGAGAGATAAAGTGTTTGTTATAAGTTTGATAAAAGAAGCATGAAATCTTCTACTACCATCAGACTCCCAGGTAATATAAAATTTATTAATGGCAGTCATGCAGGTATGAGTTTTTATCACTCTTTTTGCATAATTGCTAAAAGGAAATTTTGGTAAGAATTTCCTCAGCCAGAGTTATTTTATAAAATCACAGGGTTATATTATTGAATGCATACCACTGGATGTGGTAAATGATGGAGGTTTGTATTAATTCAAATCATTTTAGCTTTTGAATGCACACACTGACATATTAGAATGTCATGTTAATTTGGTTATGGGGTGATAATCAAAAAATTAAAGATAAGAATTGGTTATAGGAATGAATGTCGGTAAGCTAGTCATGTATGGGACCATGACCTGGTTGGATATGGCAAGGCATGGATATGGAAAGGTTATGAGCCACACAGGTACTAAAAGCTTCCTACTTTTAAATAAAACATGGGCTGCAACCTTTTTGCTAACACTAATGAACACCACAGAATTATATTCTTGGTGTAGTGTTCGGGTCGAAAAAAAAGGCATCCAATTAATTGGGAAGACAATAGGAAGTGTGTGGAGAATGTGTCAACACATTGGATAGAATTCGAACTTATGGATGGTGAGATACATGACTGAGATGAAGAACATTATGTAAATCAATACAAGGGTGCACTGAATAAATAGGCATTGAGAGTTGTACTTGTGTCTAGTAAGGGGAAGATTTGCACTCATACATGATGGAATTGTATACTTAAATGCACTTTGTTGAATGCATTTTGTGAGTCCATGTATATATGTTTTTGGCATGTAAATAATTTTACTAATGGCTGAAATGTTGCTACTCATGAAGTTGAGAACATTTCAGGAACTGTTAAACATTGCAACAGGAAAGTTGCAAGCCATGTAGTCGCAAGAATAAAGACTACATAAAATTTTATGTTTAGAAAGATGAAATAATAAACTCACTGTTATTAATTATGAACATGCATATGCATAGAATGATGAGTCATTCTATTTGGTTAAGTTGTTTGGTAATGGTGATTGAATTGCTAGGTGCAGGCAATTCTAATTTCATTGCATATGGTTCTGTACATATTGAAATTGAATTATGATGTACATGAAATACTGACAATTGTTGGCAGTATGCAAGATGAAGCCTTGAAGGAAAATAGTATGCAGTTTGGTGCTTGTGGAAAACGACAAGGAAGGTTGCAATCCTAATTTGGAAACAACCAAGATGATTTATGAAATAGAATTTCATTTTTGGGAGATAAAAGTTGTTTATTCCCTTTCGAACTAATTGGAGTTCCTAAATGAATTCTTTTTATGTTTTCTCATGATAACTGCATGTGGGTGATGCAAATGAGATGATGTTTATTAAAGTTAGAATGCTGACTACAAAGAGTATCTCGGGGAAGATGATGATTGGAAATCTCTGAGGGCAGTTGGAACTCTGGGAGCCACGGTTCTCTAAGACTTTTGGTCCAACCTGTTGTTGAAGCCCAAGGAAAGGGAGGTGTAAAAACCAATGGACTGTGTGACAGTGAAGGCGCACACTCCTGGGGTGGGATATGCATCTGGGGAAGGAGAGACCATTGGTTGGAGTGTTGCTGAGGTTTGGTACCAATATGAGAGACACAATCGGATTGTTCTCTTCGCCTACGTTTTCTTAAATCAAATTGGTTTGAATGCGTAAACTGGTGAAGTATTGAATAAGTTTCAATTCTTTCTCTTCTTTGAGTTTTTGAGTGCAAGTAGTGCACATTGTTTGCAAGGAGTGTGTTGACAGAGGTAATTTAACCTCAGATAAGATCAGGAGAGATATCATTGAACCTTCATCAACAGAACTGCAAGGAGTGCACAGGAAGAACTCTGTGTTGAGTTTAGAGAGAGAAAGAGTCATTGAGAACTTTGTAGGGCTCTGCTAGGCGGGCATCGAGCAAGTGCAAGTGTGCACACAGATAACTCTTTATCGAGTTCAGGGAGAAGAGTATAAGAGGAAGATACTCACAGAGTTGTTGAACACTCTGTAAAAAATGCTCAACAAGGCGTTCTTTGAGCAGAAGGTTTCCAGGAGGGCATAGAGTTTTCCTTTGAAAGGAAACAAAAGGGCCGAGACCCTTAGGAGACTGAGTAAATCGAAAATATCAAAAGAGATAATGAAAGAGTGCATAAGAGTCAGACTTATTCCAAGTCCTAAATCTCAGAAGAGATAACGCTTACGAGAGCAAAGATGAGATCCAAGAGGCGGACTCACGAGAGAAAGTTCAAAGGCCAAAACCTTTGAATATCAAAAATCTCTTCCAAGTTGGAAGGAGTCAAAATATTAGGAGGAGGAACGACCCCAGTTTTCGCTCTAGGAGAGGGAGATATGAACTGTTGGAGGTAGATCTCGGTCATCCATTTAGAAGCATTGTCAAGATCCTGAGATCGACGGTCAGCTCGCATTGTGGGGATAGAAGGTGCTCGAGCTTTACGAAGTTGAGGGCGGGCCGCAATCCAAACCACGGTTTTGGAGGAAGGATGCGTGTAGGCTCAAGGTGAATTGCGGGACGAAAAGTAGTTTGGTCTCAAACCACCTTTGAGCATGCACGCAATCGCATGTTTGCGTGAGGTCACCTCCAAGGAGGAGCCAAGGAAAAAGGGAGAGTGGAATTGCTAAAGTCCCAAAGTGATTTGGGACCATCCCTCATCTGAAAGGATGCTTGGCAGAAATCCATTAGTTTCGTGTGAAAACACTTCGAGAGAACGCGAAGGATGAAACTTTGAAATTGCCGAAGCCTGAACAATCGAAGCAGCTAGGAGTCGTTGATCTAGGTTGGACAGGTGTCACCAGATCGTGAACTTAGGAGGATCATACTCCAAGGTTTCTGAGAAGTTGTGTCTTAGAATATCCTGAAGCATCGAAGTCCCGAAACGACGAGAGTCGTCGATGTGAAGGAGGACACGCGGTGCTAGATCTAGAACTTCGGGAATGGAGCACTTCGGAGGAAAGTAGAGGGTGAAAGTGCCAAAGTTCTAAAGGAGATCTCGATCGTTGATCGAAGAGGAGGTCGGAGGACTGTTGATCTAGTCTTGGTCAGAAACAGTGGACTTGTCAATGTCCCGAAGTCCCGAAGATAATCAAGGTTGTTGATTTGGAGAGGACGCGTGGCAGAAGATCTGTCACTTCGGGGAAATTCACTCTGGAGATTTGTGTGTGTGGAGACGTGAGAACTCCCGAAGGACGGAGAGCCGAAGTTCATCAAAACCGTCCGATTGTTGAGGACAAGTGTCATCAGATCTTCCACTTCAAAATATTTCCATATGGGAAAAGAAAATAGTTGAGAGTTGAAACTCCCGAGGGCCGGAGAGCCGGAATCAATCATAGTCGTTGATTTGGAAAGGAGCTATGTGTCGACAAATTGTGTAGATCTGGGATTGTGTGTCAAAGGAGGATAGATAACAGCCATTGATCACGGATCATCACCAAGGGATTGGAGATCGACAAATGAGCTGGATTGCGGGGACAGAACTTGCTCGTATGTTAAAAATATGAGAGTGGGCCACAATTTATACCACGTTTTTAGAAAAAGGTTACATGGCAGGTGGAGGTGAATTGCAGGGCGAAAAGTGGGTTGGTCTAAAACCACTCTTGCCCATGTCCGCAATCACAGTTTTCCATGAGGTCATAGCCCACAGTCTTATGAAGGAAAGGGCTAATGAAAAAAGGGGCTAGCGCTTGAAACATGGAGTTTTGGAAGCACACAGGAATAGCCCATGGGTCTATCTGGACCTACAAATAGACGGAATGGAGATCCATGTATAATTATTTTGGGTTGAATCACGAGCCCGAAGAGTCAATGTGACTCAGAAGTTTGACAGATCCTTTGACAAGGAGGTCATCAGACCCCGTTGAGGTAGGGGCACTGCGTCGAAAGTGCTCAGGGAAGAAATAGTCATGTACAATGACTACAATGAGAGCACAAGAAGATTCAGGAATCCTGGAAGAATTGAATACTTCTGAGATCAACAAGAAAACATTTTATAGGGAGAAAGAATTTTTTGCAATTTCTGTTGCAACTAGTATAATTATGGTTGGTTGGGTCATCCATAGCAAAGAATTCTTGCGTGTTTGAAAGTGTTGTTGGTGATGTTGTTTTATAAGGAGGAAAGAAACAAATAGCTAAAGTGATGGTTATAAGTTTGATAAAAGAAGCATGAAAGCTTCTACTGCCATCATAATTTCAGGTAGTATAAAATTTATTAATGGTAGTCATGCAGGTATGAGTTTTTATCTCTTTTTGCATAATTGCTGAAAGGAAATTTTGGTAATAATTTCCTCACCCAGAGTTATTTTATAAAATCACAGGGTTATATTATTGAATGAATACCACTAGATGTGGTAAAGGATGGAGGCCTGTATTAATTTAAATCTTTTTAGCTTTTGAATGCACACACTGACATAATAGAATGTCATGTTAATTTGGTTATGAGGTAATAACCAAATAATTAAAGATAAGAACTGGTTATAAGAATGAATGTCAGTAAGCTAGTCATGTGTGAGACCATGACCTGGTTGGATATGACAATGTATGGATATGGAAAGGTTATGAGCCACACAGGTACTAAAATCTTCCTACTTTTAAATAAAACTTGGGCTGCAACCTTTTTCTAACACTAATGAACACCACATAATTATATTCTTGCTGTAGTGTTCGGGTCGAAAAGGAAGGCATCCAATTAATTGGGAAGACAATAGGATTTGTATTGAGAATGTGTCAACACATTGGCCAAAATTACAACTTATGGATGGTGAGATACATGACTGAGATAAAGAGCATTATGTAAATCAATACAAGGGTGCATTGCATAAATAGGCATTGAGAGTTGTACTTGTGTCTAGTAAGGGGCAGAGTTGCACTCATACATGATGGAATTGTATAATTAAATGCACTTTGTTGAATGAATTGTGTGAGTGCATGTATATATGTTTTTGGCATGGAAATAATTATACTAATGGTTGAAATGTTGCTAACTCGTGAAGTTGAGAACATTTCAGGAACTGTTAAACATTGCAACAATAAAGTTGCAAGCCAGGTAGTCACGGGAATAAAGACTACAAAAAGTTTTATGTTCAGAAAATTGAAATAATAAACTCACTATTATTAATTATGAACATGCATATGCATAGAATGATGAGTCATTCTATTTGGTTAATTTGTTTGGTAATGGTGATTGAATTGCTAGGTGCAGGCAATTCTAAGTTCGTTGCATATGATTATGTACATATTGCAATTGAATTGTGATGTATAGGAAATACTAACAATTGTTGGCAGTATGCATGATGAAACCTTGCAGGAAAATAGTATACAGTTTGGTGCTTGTGGAAAACCACAAGGAAGGTTGCAATCCTAATTTGGCAACAACCAAGATGATTTATGAAATATAATTTCATGTTTTGGGGATAAAAGTTGAATTCCCTTTCGAACTAATTGGAGTTCCTAAATGAATTATTTTATGTTTTTTCATGATAACTGCATGTGGGTGATGCAGATGAGATGATGTTGATTAAAGTTAGAATGTTGACTACAAAGAGTAGCTCGGAGAAGATGTTGATTGGAAATATCTGAGGGAAGTTGGAACTCCGGGAGCCACGGTGTTCTAAGACTTCCGGTTCGACCTGTTGTTGAAGCCCAAGGAAAGGGAGATGTAACAACCGATGGACCGTGCGATAATGAAGATTCACACTCCTGGAGTGAGACATGCATGTGGGGAAGGAGAGACCATTGGTTGGAGTGTTACTGAGGTTTGGTACCTTGATCTAGACCATGTGATATGGAGGTATTCTCAATCAAAAGATAAGTACCAATTCTCTATTTATTGTATGTTGTGTATGTTGTATACAGGTTATAATGTTATTAAATTTGTTTGTATATATATATATATATATATATATATATTGCATATACGTTTGCATTGCCTGCATCCATGAATGTACATAATGTGTTTCATATTTCATTTATTAAGAAATATATATACCTAATGCTAATCATGTAATCGATTGGAATGTGATTCAGGTGGAGCAAGAAGGTGTCTTGCAAGTGCATCCGGTGTGCATATTGGACTGGAAAAGCAATCAGCTCCAAAATTGAGCCATAGGTCTTGTAAAGGTCCAGTGGACCTGGTACGATCC
This sequence comes from Picea sitchensis, assembly GCA_010110895.2. NCBI lineage: Eukaryota > Viridiplantae > Streptophyta > Pinopsida > Pinales > Pinaceae > Picea > Picea sitchensis. Next base: position 63,001 of record SNQJ01S0065828.1, on the reverse strand, counting down.
TGAGGACGCGACATGGGAGCATGAGGATGCTATGCGAGCAAAATACCCACATCTTTTTTTGAAGATTTTGGAAATCTTGTTGATGCTGTGTCAAAGTTGCACTGAGGACAATGAAAAAATAAGGGGAGGGGATTGCAATATCCCCTAGGACAAGCACCAATTGTATTTATAAATTATAAACATGTTTTGTAGGCTGGTGAGCTGAGTTATAATAAGCTAGGACGCTTATTTGGTGATTAGGTCGCAGAGCCTAAGTGTTAAAGGCCAGGACCTTGATTTTTTATATGTAATTATGCAGATCATTAACAAAATATAAACATCACTACGTGCAGACCGACCACGAAGAAAGAGTCATGGGGAACTAAGCTTCCACAAGGTTGGGTAAGGGAGGAGGATAAGTGTGTGGGCCTAGGGGCTAAGCTAGGGGGCTTACCTCTAAAGGGGATAATAATTTATTATTATTTCCTGAAGGCTAAGG
>SNQJ01S0065828.1:52132-62513 GCA_010110895.2 Picea sitchensis | reverse complement strand
TAATTTATTATTATTTCCTGAAGGCTAAGGTGGACATGTTGAGTGTTGTCCTAAGTTCCTTTAAAGGGCACGTGTGCTAAGTGGAATTCATGCGGCTCCAGGAAGACAAGTGTCAACCTAGGCGCATGCAGTTATAGCTGGGAAAGCCAAAATTTTTGGGTTCTCTTCCCATTCTGTCATCCTCCACTTGAGTTCGCTGGGATCTGGTGTGTTTGAACTTGTTTTGCCTCTGCGTTTTCATATGCATTGTGTTCCTAGTCGTGCACCCTGAAACCCGTGGGAAAACCGACGAAATGATCCATGTCTCTGGAGAAGTCCGAGTATCTCATATTTGTTTTAGTCATGTGGTGTCATAACGGTGGGATATTGTGGACATGCAGTTAATCCGTGAGTTTTTTTGTCTCTCTTGAGGAACCCGACACCTAGGTAATCGCCTTAGCCGTGTCGTGTTTTAGCGTGGGCTGTTGCCGCCTGTGCTGCCATGCCCATATGTTGATGTCGTTGTCATCCCTGTGTGAATGAGTGTTGAACCATTGTTGTTGTCCTCCTTGTGCTGGAACAGAGTTGAAGAAGCAGGTTGTCGGGCCTGTGTGCAACACTCTCTCCAGGTGAGAGAGGTGGTTGTGGTTGAAGAGACAGGTTGTCAGGTCTGTGAGCAACTCTCTCCAGGTGAGAGAGTTTGTTGGGAAGTGGTTTTCTCCCAGAGAGAGTCAAGCACCAGCTACGGAGCTCTGAGAATTCTTGATCCGGCCTGTTGTCGAGACCCAGAGAGGGAGGTGAAGCAATCGATGAACTATTCTTGTGAAGGTGTATACTCCTGGGTGGAACAGGCATGTGGGGAATGAGAGTCCGTGAGTAGTGGGCATAAGAAGGCTCCTGGAGAGAATCCTTTTGGTTTCTTTATGCAGTTTCTTGTAACCTCAACCTAGTCTAGGATTCCTTTGCTCTAGGTGGAGCTTGGTCCCAGCTCATGACCCACTACTGAGCGTGATGAGCAGTGTGGTCTATGGCTGGGAGGTTCATGGAAGGTCTGCACGTAGTTGGTGGATTTACTCCAGCTAAAAGATAAGTATCAGTCTGTGCTTAATTTATATGTTATGCACGTTTTTGCTACTGATGCTTGAATGTTATCATGTGTTCTGTTGCATGTATGAATTGTTGTTAATTCTATTTAAATCTGAATGGTAACAATAACTCTATGTTAAAATGTGTTAATTTGATTTAATATTTTTATGTAAATGTTCCGCAGTGGTCGCATTACCTGGTCTTTGTGGAGAGTTGGGGATGCTACAGTTTGGTATCGCAACTAATTCATAGTTGAGTAATGGCATTGCCTAGGTCGGTTGACGGTTGGGGATGTTACAATATGGTATCAGAGCTTTAAAGGCAAAGTTAAGGTTGTGTTGGTAGCGTTTCTCGTTCTTTGGAAGGTCGGGGATGTTACACCACCATGCCTTCCCTAGAAAATGAAGTTAAGCTAGTAAGGGCATTCAAAACAAATGACAAAATTGAGAATATGGTTGGGGGTTTCCTTCAGGACTAAAATGCACAAGGACCAAAAATTCAAAATAATTCAAGACCTTGGATGCATATTGGCACACCAAATCAATGGTGGCATTGGGTATGCTAGTCAAAAGTGAAGATTTCAGGCAGCTAAAAAGAAGGATGGAAACCCTTGAGGAGCAGAAGGACTACTTAGTTTCAGTGATCTCTTGGATGGCACAATGCTTGGGAGGCACCTTCTACCCGCCTGTAGGTACATGGGCCTCGTTAGGACCATTTGTTGTTGTGCCCAACTCTGGCGAGGTAGGACCTTCCTAAGCTCCAAGCTCTCATGGAAAGGACTAGTGGGTTTTGAGTTATTTTAAGATCTTTTTCATATGTTCCCTAACACTCGTGAGTTTTAGGAAGATAACATGGAGATACTGGTTTGAAGCTTATAAGTTTTCTCTATATGAACAACATACTTCTATGTCTGGTTTCCCAATTGAACAACATACTTCTATGCATTATTTCCCAATTGAGAAAGACAAGTTTTGAGGAAGGTAAGTTTTTTCAGTTTTATTTGACACCAAGAAATTGTCATGATGGAAAATTAAGGAGCAAAATCTTGTTTATACTTCATATAAACCTCTCTCTCTCTCTTTTTTAAGTGAGTTGAGATTCTATATTACTGAGTAAAATATTGTACAAAAAAGGGACTGAGGAGTATCCCCTGATCTTCCAAAAGGAAACTAGATCAGGGGTCCCAAAGTTGCTCTATCTAACATAAGCAAGGGGATGGTTGGGCCACCACTCGGAGAAACTGATCCAATCTCCATAAGTTCGTTTGAAAAAACTATACCATAAGAAATACACACAAACGGGAACATATAACATGGGTTGTTCCTATACTGATAAACAAAATGAACTTGAGTTGATGTTGCGCTAGTCTAAGAGGATTGGATGGCTTTCATCTCCTTCTTTCCTTACCTCATTCTCCTTTTTCTGCTCCACCATATGCGTCCTTCTGATGCTGGCTGTTGTTCCATGTCGGTCTTTTGGAGTGATGTCCATGTGGTGGACATAGCGAAGGTAGAGTTGGAATTGTCCAGCCAATTGTTCTATTTTTTCTCTTTGGTTCCTCCGATCCTCTGTTATGCTTCTTGCGCTGGCCTCCAAGTTGCTGAGGCATCTCAGGATTTCTCTGATTTCCTTCTTATGGTCTCGGTTTTCCATCCTGCTGGTCTTGTTCTTGTCTTGTCTCAACTTTCTTATCAACATTTTTGTGCGCCAAGCTTCCTCCACTGTTAAAATTGTGGTAGAGGGTTTTCCTGGGCTGTGTGGCCCTTGGGTCCCTTATCCCGTCTTCTTCTTGGATGAGTTCTACTTGGGATTTTCCCTGGTGCTTGGTGTTGAGTTCCTGCTCCCACCTGTCAATGATTGATTTACCCTTTGTATCAACCTTCTCAAGGAAGGCGCCTTTGGCCTCTCTGGCCGCCTATTCCATCCTAGTGATTTTCCGGGCGCTTGTTGGGAGTTCCTCCCCTGAGGCTCCCTCTTACTCTGGGTATTCTTCGTTCTTACCATCTTTGCTTGAAAGTCGTGGCTTCTGTCGTGATTTCTTTCTCTACTACTATTCTCCCCTTCTCGGTATCTGTGATTATTGCTCATTGGTATGTTGCTATCCCCGATGCTTCTTCTTTTATAGAGTTTCCCTGGAAGTGATCTTATCCAGGTACTCATATGTCTCTTGTAAAGGCGTATATTTCAGTCCTTTATCTATGTTTCTGAGTTTGTGCGCTTGGGATCTCTGTCGTCGTTTTGGCACCAATATTTTGCCTTGCACGTTGTTCTCCAATCATTTCCTCCCTCAGGACCTGTGCGTGGATGAGCTGTACCCATTCCTGCCCTTGGGATATCCATTTGGTCTTCATCCTTTGTCGGATGTGGTTTACCCTTTCCATTCTCCCATGACCATCCCCTGTACTTCATTCTATTGAAAGGACCGTGGTGTCGTACCCCTTCTTGTGGTGTGACTGTGATATGCATTGTAACTTGTGTCTAAAAGGTGGCCTAACAGATTCAGCCTGGATCCTATTTTCCCTTCAATTAATTATGTGCCTCCAGCCTCGATGCGGTCATCCGTACTTTGGCTGTCGTCATAATCCTTTGCCGCTAGTTGGGTACAGTCTGTCCGAAACTGGCCATTTGGGATGTTCATCCATGTGGCATCCAAATATGATCCTTCCTTGTCGACCCCTTCATTAGAAATTCTATCCGCGAATCCATTTGCTGACCTTCGGACCCAGTGCAACTCTGCTATGATCTCTGTCTACAAATGATCCTGAATTTTTTGTAGATAGTACGCGAAACGCTAGTGCCTTTGTATTTTTCCCACTTTGGTGTCGTTTTGGAGTTTCCTTACTGTGTTGATGACTAACATGGAGTCTCCTTCCACTATTACATTTTTCATTCCTTCCCTGTGTAGTATCTCTAGGCCTGTCTCCAGTGCTCCAAGTTCTGATGCGTTGTTTGTTGAGTTCCCCAAACTCCCAGTGTACAGTCGGATAATTTTTCCTTAACTGTCCCTGATTACTCCCCCCATACCTATCTGTCCTGGGTTACCCTTCGACGCCTCGTCGAAATTTATCTTGAGGGAGCCTTCTGGTGGTGGTTTCCAGTTGCGCTCATCTAAACGTAGTTGTGACACCCATCTCACCTGCTTAGGGTTGTGTCCTCCTTCCAAATGGAAAGCCTCTAGAATTCTGAGATCTCGATCCATGAATTGTGTTCCTCCTGTTTGGCGGTTGTGGCTCTGTACCGTTTCCCTTGTCATGGCTATTATTGTTTCCTTGATATTTCCAATCGTCCAACTTTGGTTCCTAAAGATGGATTGGTTTCATTCCTTCCAGATTGCCCAAATGATCATTCTAGGGATGAGGGTCCAACATAGATTCACCTCTTCATTATCGTTATAGTTTTCCTTCCAGGTGTTTATTGTTGCGGAAATACTTCCTTTGATCCTATTAGATTGACGAAAAATGCGGGCCACCCAGTCCCATAATTCTACTATGTAGGGACATTCATCCAGGAGATGGTTCGTTGTTTCCTCCTTTTCTTCACATAGGTGACATCTTGAAGGGCCTATGAAACCTCTCTTATTTAAGCTCTCCCAAGTTAGGATTCGGTTGTGTAGTATTAGCCACTGGAAGATTTTTATTTTTGGCCATTGGGGGCTATTCCAGAGCTTGTCCCATTGATGCGTCAAAAATTCTTGGTCCTGGTTTGCTATGTAGTGGTGTACTTCTTTAAGATTGAATTCCCCGCCTGCTTTGTGCCCCCATATCAGCTGGTCATTTCCATCCATGACTACAATTTTTCGTCTCCCCAAATCCTCCTCCACCTCTTTAACTGCGGTTGCGATCTGGTCTCTAGTCTGTGGGGTGAGAGTGTTCCAGATTCTCCATTTGCTGCGATCTGTTTCTTGTTTCCAGTAATGGTATACTCGGGTTTTTCCTTGTTCCATCATCTCCTGTTTGAGTTCCTCCCCACCCAGTTGTTCCATTTTGGGTTCCTGTTGCCAGGAATCCTCTGAGAATTAGGCGTTTCTTCCATTCCTTATTTCCCAAAAGCTATGTGTCTGGATCCAGGTCTTGTTGTGCCAGGCTAAGTTCCAGATGGCGGACCCTTCCCTGGTGCCTCTGAAGTGGATTTTGTCCTGGTTGCTAATGTTTGGGGCATACTTTTCCTTCCACAGGTTGACCCATGGCCTGGTCGTTTCTTTGACCCATCGCCACTAGAGCTTCACCCCATAAGTGTCATTGTTCACTTGTGGGTCATGTATCCCAAGGCCTCCCTTTCTTTTTGGCTTACACACCTTCTCCCAAGCCACCAGTGCCCATTTTTTCCTTGATTCCGCTCCTTGCCACAGGAATTCCCTTTGTATGGTTCTTATTTTTTGTAGAATCCTCTTGGGGGCTGGGAAAACTAGCATCATAAAGGTCGGGATAGCTTGCAGTACTGAATTGGTTAGGATAAGTCTTCCTGCCAGGTTGAGGGATCTGAAAGTCCAATTTTTTACCCAATCTTGTAGCTTATTGACTATTCCTTCCCAATTTGACAGCTTGTGGGCTTTGTTTGTCAGGGGGATGCCTAAGTACTTGGTTGGGATGGTTTTGCGTTCAAAGCCTGAGATGTTGGATAAATTCCTTTGTATGGTTGGGTTGGTGTTAAAGAAGAAGATCATTGATTTGGACTGGTTTATCTCTGCCCCCGAGGCTTCCCCAAACTCGTCTAAGATTTGTTTGTATGCTTCCGCTTCCTTGACTGTGGGCATGCCATGAAGTAAGGTATCATCCACGAACTGTTGGTGAGTGGAAGTTGGGAAATTCTCATAGGGTTTGATACATTTTATTTCCCCTGTTGCGGTTGTGATTTTTATGCTTCGACTGAGTCCTTCCATCATTAAGATGAATAAGAACGGGGATAGCAGGTCTCCCTGTCAGATGCCTCTCATGGGCCAGTAAGGTTTGGCAGGGGCTCCATTCACTAGTAGCGAGAAGCTTGTTATGGATACTAGGTTGATTATCCATTGGATCCAGTGCTGGGTGAAGCCGAAGGCTTCCAAGGTCCTCACCATATAGTGCCAACTGATTTTGTCGTAGGCTTTTGCTAGGTCCAATTGTATTATCATTCCCCCTTTTTTCTAAAGCTTCAGGGTGTGGATCAGTTCATGGGTGTGGATAATATTGTCCATTATTTGCCTTCCTTCTACGAAACCCGCCTGCTCTTGCGATACCAGTGTGGGTAGTAGTGGTTTCAATCTATTAGCTATAACCTTGGAAATTATCTTATACACCACATTGCACAATGCTATTGGTCTGTAACGATCGGGAGTTTTGGCTTCATTTTCTTTGGGGATGAGTGTAATCAAAGTAGCATTTAGTTCTTTCAAGATGGAGGGTGAACTTCTAGAGTCTTCCACTACTCTATAGACGTCTTGTTTAATGACTTCCCAACAAGCTTTGAAGAACTCCATTGTGAACCCATCCGGGCCTGGGGATTTTCCATTGGGCATATTCTAGAGTGCTTGGTCTATTTCTTCCTTCGCAATGGGCTTGATCAAGTTGTTGTTTTGTTCTTCTGTTACTAGGCGAGGGATATGATGGATCACCTTTTTTATGGCCCCCATTCTATCTTGGTTAGGTTCCTGGGCCATCCCATGGAATTAGTTTACCAGAGTTGTTTCGATGTCCTTATGGGACTCTCTTTCTATGCCATTGGGATCCCTTATCTTCGAGATTTTGTTGTGGGCTCTTCTGGCCATGGTTTCCCTGTGAAAAAACTTGGTGCTCATTTCCCCCTCCTTTAGACATCTGATTCAGGACTTTTGTCGCCAGAGATTTTCTTCTTGTTGGCACCTCTCATCCCATTCCTAGGTCATCTGGATCTCCTCCTTTTTCCGTTCCTTATTGTAACCCTCTGAAATGCAAGTTTCCTAGAGATTTTTCATTTTTTCTTCTATATTTGTCTTCTCTTGGTTTGTATTCCAAAATGTGTCCTTGTTCCACTCCTTGAGCCTATATTTGATATGTTTTAGTTTCTTGTAGAGTTTGAACATCCTTTTCCCTTACTCTGATTTCTCTTCACTCCACCACTGTTTGATATTTTCCTTGAAAGTCGGGTGTTCCATCCAAAATTTCTCGAATCTAAAGGGTTTGTTCTTTGGTGTGGATTGGAAGCCTGCTTCTAGTTGCACTGGTCAGTGATCAGATCCCCCCCATGGAAGGATGTTGCAGTCTAGAGTTAGCCCATTCATAATGACTGACTCTGACACTAGGAACCTGTCGAGTCTTGTTGCTACCTGATACTGGCTCATTCTCTCATTGTTCTAGGTGAACTGGTCATTTTTGGTTTTCAGATCTACCATTTCCGTTGTGTCTATGAATTTTGAGAATTCCTCCGCATCTCTATCCAATCTTCTCGTCCCTCCTTTTTTCTCCGCAAGTGATGTGATGATGTTGAAATCCCTAGCTAGGATCTAATGGAAATTGTTGGCTCCATTTTTGAGATCAACTAGGTCAATTAACATACCTCTCCTATCCTCTGACACCTGGGGTCCATACACATTAGTGCATAAAATCTCCTCTGTGTTCCCAATGAGTTTCATGCAGGCCGTAAGGGTATGCATTGTTGCTTCGGTTTCTATTAGGCTTAGCACTTGTGGGTTCCACAGGGTGGGGATGCCTCCTACCATTTGGTGGCCGCCAATAGCCACCATCTTGTACTTGGATCATTGTTGTTGACTGATTGTTTCCATTCTTTCTGTATTACACTTGGTCTCTTGGATAGAGCAGAGATCTGGTTGTTCTTGTTTTAGTCTACTCCTAAAGATTCGTTGCTTTCTTGGGTTGTTTATGTCTCTTATATTCCAAGTGATAACCTTCATTTAAACATGTGGGGGGGAGTTGGGGAAGAGTTTTTTTATCTTACCCGAGTTGATTAGTAGCGCTCCAAGCTCCTGCAGGGCTACACTATTTGATTTCCTGCCTTTTTTCCTCCGCGTCTGTTTGGGTGAGAGTTGTGGTTGTACCTTGCCGGTTTTGACTCCTAGGTGTCCAATCTCCCCGTGTGCATGCTTTAGGCCTCTAGCTTTGGCTTCCTCCCTTAGGAGGAACAGGTACCGGATGTGGTCAAGTTGCTCTATTGGTACATTGTCTACTCCCTATCTTTTCCATTGCTCTAGTATGTTCGTGAGGTCTATCCCTTCCCTTTCCACCAGGTCTCTGAGTTCTGGATCTTCTGTGCCTACTTCGCTCGGTGTCATTTCCACCTCTCCCTATGCTTCTTGCATGGGGGTGTTGTCATCTCTAATTTCTCCTTCCATCGGAGTTGTGCATCTTCCTTGTTCCTTTTGGTTGTTAGGTCGGTCGGTGGGCTCGTTTGGTGTTTGTTCTCAGACTTCCTGAGCTTTTGTCGTATCTTTCTTGGCCTCTACCCCTTGATTGGTTTTCTCCCTTCCTTCTGGGATACTCCAGGCCTCTAGGTTATTTCCTTCCTGGGCTTTGCTCTGCTTTTTGTTGGCTCTGCTTCTGTGGTTTGGTTTAACAAATCCACCCTCATCCTACTGTGGTTTGGGATTTTTCGTTTCCTACGTTTTATTAAGAGGGCATTCCCTGATCGGGTGGCCATGTTCGTGACATCTTCTGCATCGGAAGGGGATCTGTTCATAATCGATGTTTTGGATCCATTCCTCATCCCTGAATTCGAGGCATATTGCTTCTGGGAGTGCTCCCGACACATCCATCTCTATGCATATTCTTGGGTAAGATGTGTATCTCCCTTTCAGGGTGGCTTCTGCAGTCTTTATATATTTCCCCAGTGTATTTCCTATTGCTTCGAAAGTGGAAGGTAACCAGTAGTCTAAGGGTAGGGAGTAGAGTCTCAGCCAGACCGATACCTTTTTGAAGGTCTCTTTTTCTGGGGAGAAATTCTCCTTCCATGGTTGCATGTACAGTCTTGTTGATGCATGGAAGTATGGCCCTCCTTCAAATACTCTATCTCTGTCCTCCAGGTTTATGAATACTATTGTGAAGAAGCCTTTCGAACCCAGATGGAGCTCCACTTCCCCATTTGGATTCCAGTGATATTTGATCCAGTTGCGCAACGCTTTTTCGATGGGCCATAATCCCATAAATTTGCAGATTAGCGCATGCACCTTTATCTGATCCCTGTAGAGTTGCGTCTGCGGATCCTCCAGTACCACCTTGGGTATCCATGTTGATTTGGGTTTGCATGGGTTGCGTCCTTCTGTCCGATTGGTCTTCATTGTGTTTTGCGTCTCGTTCTGAGTTTCTCTTGCGTCCTCTTCCCTGCATTCACTTTTTCCCTTGTTTCTTTCCTGACCTGTTCCAGGGTCAGATCCCGAGGTGCCTGTCATTAGTGCCTTGAAAACTCCGCCCCTTGGTCCTTTCCCTCTGTCTACCACTATCTGTTTGTATGAGGGGGTACCCTTACCCCCTCCTCTAGTGCTCATGCTGCCCTCTGCCATAACCGCAATTGTCCAAATCCTAGTTTGCGGTTACTCCGAGAGATGTGATTCGATTCTTGATCCCAATTCCATATAAACCTCTCTTACTTACCAAAAATAAATTACCCTTTTATTTAAACACCTTTTTTTATTATTATTAGTCCAATCCTTTATCTTATCAATGCGTTCATCTTTATTCACCCTTTTGTTTAAACACTTTTCTTGACTTTGACTTTTTATTAATCAAGTCCTCTTAATACCACTTTCCCAAATATCCAAAATTTTCAAAATGATTAAGAATCCAACGTCATCCAAGTGTATAGTAGTACTTAAACAAGCTTAACTTTAATCTCTTGATATTTATTTATTCTTTTCTAATAAGGTTCATTTGCGAGTTCATAGTATTCTCATAGATTTAGTAAACCTGCCTATCTAGTATCAACTAGTTAAACCGTTTACGTAAACTTTGCATGTATAATTTGGTAGTACGTGATCACATCAAATCAAGCCGATTTGATTAAAAATCAATAATTTTACTGCATTAAATTTTTAAATAAATAAAATAGGTAAAGTTATAAGGTTATAACAAAGTTAAATTGGAAGTTAATTTTTTTTAAGAGAGAAGTTTAAACATTTTATTTTTTATATTTTTTCTTGTAATTATTAGAATTTTCATTATTTAAATTGTATTTTTAATATATAAATAATTTTAGTGACTTGAAAAACTTTATTATACTTTAATTATCCTATAACTATACAATTATTATGGTAAATATGTTTAAAAAAATAAAATTTAAAAAATAAATAAAGCAAAGCTCAAATTTAGTTAGAACTTATTTTATATTTTTGTTGTGAAGTTTGTATATTAAG
>SNQJ01S0065828.1:40258-52003 GCA_010110895.2 Picea sitchensis | reverse complement strand
TGATATTAAATATTATATTTTTATAAATAGTTACATTGTATTAAATAGCTGACTAGAAAGTATAACACATTTAACAAAGTATAACACATTTTAACTTTGATTTATTGGAGAATTTTTTCTCTCCAAGCCTATTTTCTCAAATCACTAACAATTTTCCTAAAATAAATTTAATATTTAAAAGAAGAAACTTTATCTTTAAGGAAAATGCTTTTTTTCAAATATGATGTACATTTTTTTACATTTTTCTAGCTTTATGTAAAAATTTCAAATAAGTCACTTTTGTATCAACAACTTATTATTATTAGACTACTTGATGATATATTGTAATTATAATTTGTATACTTTGAAATTGTTAATTGGGTTTAGTTTGAGTGGTTTGTGTTGAGGGGTGTTTTCCCCCATTCAGGTTTGATTCTCTCAAGTCCCCATCCAGGATCAATTCTTGCAAGTGACATGGTTGGCTCTTAAATGAGCACACTATCAAAAAATTCTCAACTTTCTATAAAATGAGGTTTACCTTGAGTACCATCCTTGAAATGAGGGGAAGTACCCGATAGGTTTCCCTAGGAGTTGTTCCCTCAAAAGAAAAAAGAAAAAACATGTATACTTTGAAACAAGACACCAAGTATAATGAAACAAAATAGAGGAAACAATAATTAAAATTTAAGAAGAAAATGTAAAATGAAAATAGAAATTGTAGAATTTGAAATAAACATTGATACAAAACTATGACTTGTTTAGCTTACAAAAATTTACATAAGTTGTAGGAAATTGTGTGTTTAACATGTTGCAAATGCTACTTCATTTTAGATGCATATAATTATAAATAGAAGAGGGTACAATGAAATATGTTAGGGAAATTGTGTGTTTAACATGTTGCAAATGCTACTTCATTTTAGATGCATATAATTATAAATAGAAGAGGATACAACAAAATATGTTAGGGATTGTTTGAAAAAATGAGATAAAGAGGAAATCACATCTTATTAATTTGAGCTAAATACTTGTTAATACATAATATTAATGACTCATAATTTTACTTGAAAAAAAATATTTAAATCAACATCAATTAACATAAAAAAAATATTTAAATCAACATCAATTGACATAACACTAGGAGGTAAGGTCCTATGAGAAGATTTTGTTCCATACATAAATTGAACTGACTAAAATAAGAGTTTAGTTGAAAACCTGAATAAAAGGATACTTGCATTTCAACTCACTGATGAATGTCTCGATTTCTACTAAACATGTTACAAGTGACCACACAACTAGCTATGCACATTGTACTTGTACTACCTCTACCATTAAACATTAGTTCAAGAATGTGTATATTCATAAACACTTCACCCATAGAGAAATGGGAATTTATACTTAATTTTTTTTTTTTTCAACACGAGCCAAATGATTTAAGACATAATGTGTCCTTAAATCGTTGATTACTATGTACATCATCGTGAAGCTATCATATGTTGAACATAATTTTCATCAAGTTATACAAAGAAGTTATACAATGAAAGACACAAAATGATGAAATCGTGACGAACCATATGTTATTAGATATGTGAAATGTAATAAGTATAAATACCTTGAAAATTACCATAGAGAGAAATCGATGCTTTATGTTCCATATCGAGTAGATGAAAATATCTTTAAGCAATGATAACTTTTGTGGGAGCATGCCTACAATTCACTAATTTAGAGATCATATAGTATAATGAACAAAAATTTACAATGAAACAAATGTTTCTTGTGATTTAACATGCAACAAATGAAATTGACAGAAAAGATCAACAACTATTCAACATAGATAATAGACATCATTGATTAGAGAGAAGAGAAGAATTTGACAAACATTTATATTCAAATCTAACCAATCATTATGAGTAATATGACTTTGACAGTTACTTGAATTATTTTAAAAGAACGAGAAACATAAAATTATATGATTGTGGGCCATATCAAATTGTAAAACAACCACATACATTAGACAATACATAATTCTTTAACATTAGGAGATAATTAAACCAAGAACAAGCAAGAATAGTAAAATATATGTTAATGAAGAAACAATGTGAGCCTAACAAGCTAGTGCACATATTTCTAATAGGAAGTATAGGAATTGAAAAAACATTCACCACTAAAGCGATATTCTAACCACTAGTTTGTTTCTACAAATTTTTGAAAATGAACTATGACCCTTTACAATCAAACGAACTTATAACTTCCTATACATAAAAATCAATGCTCAATGCAAGCGACATCACATTGCATTCTACATTTTATATGCCCTTTAACAAATCAAACTACTTGATATTAAATATTGAAAATTGGACCCATTAACAAAACATTTTCAACAACTTTGTGTATTTCTAAACAACGAAGCATATCTAATAGGTGCAACACTCTTATATGAACTTGACAATCATCTACAACAAATAAAGAACATACTAACATCATAATTTGGCAATGTTGATTACTACTTTATGGAGACTTATACCAAGTGCAACTTATAAAAGATTCTTTAATATTTGAATATCCAATCTTTAATAAGCAAAACATGCAATACTCGTTTTGGAAAGATGACTCAAGTAATATCAACTACATACCTTAATGCATAAAAAATGTATAGATTTCATTAGAATCCAACAAAATGGGGAAGAATAAACAATCCAACCAAGATATCCAATACACAAATTGATCTAGATTGTATAGAGAATGAAATGAAAAGTGGGAATATGAATGGAAACACACACACACACACATATAAATATTGTAGAGAGCACAATAATATAGTACTAAAACCCAAATTCTATTAATGAATGAAATAGGAAAATATTGTTAAACGCAAAGCAATACAAACTATGTAATGTCCCCAACTACGCTAGGTGGAAATATTATGTTTTCTGTCCCAAAATTGTTACTTCTTCTTATGTAAATGTGCCAAACACTTGTATTAATGGTGTTGTTAACTTCTTACAAACTATTTTCTCAAATAGGAATATTGTCGAACATATTGCATGCATCCATTAATTGGAAAATAGAGTAGATAATCATGGCATCTTATTATGGATGGAAACTCCCAAAATCTCAACAATACAATCATATCTAATGGTTGTAATAACAACTGCAAAATGCTCCTAAGCACACAAATATAATGGATTCCAGGAAGTTGCAAAATCTACTACATAAACAATACAAGAAATTATGGAATGATGTCAATCTTTGATGTCCACTAATCCAAGGCTCTCCAAGTCCTTCATTGCTCTACTCCAATAGTGTTTTCTCTGCAAGAAACCCTTCAATATCTCCTGCAACCTTCACAATCCCGACCTGGTGAACTGATGCAACCCCTGATTCACAGAGGTCCTCGTGGGGCGACTTATAGACATCTAGAGGGGCCTCACGGGAAAACCTATTCTCAATCCATAGGGGTTTCTCCTTAAACAATTACGTGAAACCCTCATGGCACCTGCAGATCCGTCAAAAGGTGGAATAATCATCTTCCCCAATTTGCATAGATGATCAAAATTTTGTTGATTATGGCCTGTCATGGGTTTGTTCCTCATCCCAAGGTTGCAGTAGTCATTTTAATACGTGGATGTCCGATATCCTTCCTCCAACAACTAATACTCCCTAAAGTAGGAGTTCATTTCGTCCGCCCCCTGTTGTTATAGTGATCCTACAGGATTATCCTCAAGGAATGACAAAAACAAGGGTCTAGGTACCTTTATGCTACATTCCTGAAAGACACTTTGTGCCAACACATGGGTATTACTCCCTTCAGGAGTCCTACCACCTCTATGGCTAGCCTCTGCATGGTTCCCATTGGTATCTCCCTGGTTTTGGTTTGCTCGGTTGCCAGAAAAGTATTATGTCATGAATTGTGTCAATTGTTGTTGCACATTAGCTATGGATTCCAACATTTGTATGGTTCTATATTCAGGATGATCCCCCATCACTCCTACTTCTACTTCTTCTGATGATTATGGTCTTGGGGTAGGTTGCTTCCCTCGTCCTATAGTTTTCCTTGGCATCAATGCCTCAATAAATCACAGGATGGCAAGCTCACTAGATATGATACCATTGTAATGTCTCCAATAGAATGGGTTGGGATATTATGTTCTTCTATGCAATAAGTGCTCTTGATGCTCTAATTTGGTTGACAATTTTTCACAAACAATTTGCATGTATTCTACTAATAAACATTTTTTCAAACATATTGCATGTAATACAAATGAACCAGAAATAGAAGGGACAATATGTGGTATTTTATTATGAAGGAAGTTCTAAATACAACAATCCAATGGTTGCTATGGAAACTGCAATACATTAATGGAAAACACCCAATACAATCCAAAAACCTAGAATCATGCCATGATATCCTCAACAGATGAGATCAAACCCTCCAAGAGCCACAACCCCTCCAAGAAAATCACTACAACCCAAAACTGAAATCAAAACACAAGATGAAGCTCCAATGAAGATTCAGGATGGATCATCCTCCTTGTCTAGCTAGGGTGGATATTGCACCGTCAAATTTAAACTACAATGGACGGGTTTTTCAAAAACCTAATGAACACATTGGTTCCAAGAGCACTCCAAAGAGATCAATCCAAAAAAATAACGAGGAAGGTGAAGTGATACCCTTCCTTTATACTTCTTCCATGACTGCTAAATCTTTCTCTTTTTTGACCAAATCAAACATGACCATTATTTCCTTTTTTATTTTCACTTAAGGATTAAAATCAGTTTATAACCATTTTTGGCCCCTTTTTAGTGTCAGAAAGTGATTAATTAGATTTTAAGACGTTCCTGGATGTTGGAAGCCCCTTTCTCATCATCTCAACCTTTAGATATTTCCATCCTGATTCCAACGAGCTATTACACAAAGGTGTTCCCTCCAATAATACGACCCAAATAACACCTTTAGTGCATTTAATTAATTTATACCCAATAATACTTTAATTTACTTGAATCATCAGAACGTCACAAAACCAAGAACGAATTGTGTAGAAGTGATCCTGATGATGAAATAAGGTAAATGGACTAGGATGTGCTCATATAAATCCTCCAATTCACCTGAGTCCATTATTATCTTCCATTTACTCCTCTGGTTAGATTGACATAAACCCATAAGGTCGCCTCCAACTGTAAAGCAGGGGAATCCAAAAATGGGGACATTACAAAATAGCTAGAATGGTGGTAGTTTATCTCTGAAGAGAGAGGTATCGACTATGATCATTCGTAAGAAGTCATTACAAGAGGCCAAAAATGGTTTTTTAACATAAAGTACTAAACCCTTAGAAGAAAAAAACATAAATATCCAAAACCCTAACTCTAGGAGATGAAGCACCAAAAGGATTGAGGGCCTCGAGGTGGCTAGTTGATATGTCAACTTCCTCGAGGTGCAAATTTTGCATACAATCTCTATTTGGGGCGCACTGTAGCTCTTTGGGAAGATCTAACTGAGAAGTACAATTTTTGGTAGGATTACGCAGGTCTTGGCCACCCTAGGCCCCCGAATGAAAAAAAAAATCATTTAAGGCCTCAATTTGACCCCAAAAGTTTAGGACATGAAAAACTATAGATAAAAAAAACTACAAAGATGGAGAACCATGTTGATTCAATGAAAGAGGTGGGTGGCACTAATGTCTACTTGGATTAGTCCACCCCCCTTAAGGAGAAATAGTCCCCATTTCATCAATTTCCCTCATTATATGGGGAACCTTTTGTTGAATTTGACTCCTAGTGAGCCACTTTCCTTCGTGAAGAAGTTGTCTTTCTTTGACTAATAGAATGAGAAGCAAGAATTATAAAACAATAAAATCAAGAACACAGAAACATGGCGAAAAAGGCACACACTCAATTCAATTAATATGTACATTAATGGTACATTTATAGTACAACTCAATATAATGACCTTATGACTATATCATAACTAAATGGTCGTTAAGGTATATTTAGGACATTAAGATTATTTCTAACAAACTCACCCTTAATATTAAGTCCATACAAATGTATCATCTAGCAACAAAAGCTAGTGCAAAAGATGATAACATATCCAAGTCTTCAATCTGTAACTCATGTTATGGAACCTCATAAGTGTCAATGAAGATCCGCCTGAAAAATATGCCAAATATGGATGCTAAAAACTAAATCTGGAAAACTCACTATGCATTAAATGAGCCAGATATCCTCCGAGTGGTCATTGAAGTGAACCCAAACCAATGAGAGCAAAACCTAATGATAAGTGAATTAGCTCCAAATATAACACATCCCATATCCTGAAAACCCTGGAAATCCAATGTGCCAAGAGAAAAGAGTAGAAGAATCATATGTCCTCTGCAAAGTCAAAATACCATCCCTGAGAATTTCAAAGACTATATATCTCTCACATAACGAAAAATAAAAAATTTGTCAAAAACCATGTTGATAGAAAAAAGTGTTGAACAACATCCAAAACCTGTAGATGAAAATCATGTATCAAAAAAATATTTGAGTAGTAAACCAGGTAAACTGTTGGTACTTCTCCAAATCTTGAACCCAAATGTCCATCAAACATGTTGAACAAACCATCAAATACCAAAATGTGGAAAATTATCCATCCAATATCTAATAACCTGGAAACCATAAATCTATCAATCATCAATGTCCTGAAAAATCTTACCAATCAAAGACTATGTGTGAATGATATGTGCTAATATAATCAAATCCATCATCCAATCAGGAAACAAACAACATGTCCTGAAACAATCCTCAATCATTTATCATTCTAAAATCATAAATACATCTGCAATCTTGAATCTTGAATCCATAATCAATCATCATAAACTACAATCTTGTAAGTTGGTATTCCAAAATTGAATTCTGACATATCAATATTCCCCCCCTATCGACTGAAAAGTGAGAAGTCCAGATAATGATATATACCCCCTCAAATGTGGAAAAGGGTAATCAAACCATCTTTGAGTGGAGTTTGGAGATTCGATCTTCAACTCATAAGAATACATCAATTGGGTCCTGATCATGCCCTGTATCATACAAACCTGAAAAACATTAAGGTCTATCAATTGTAGAAATATCACCAATCAAGTATGGTTGTACTTGTGTATAAACTTGTCGATAATATCGTTCCAATAACTTAGCTTCCAAACTCCAACAAGTCCCTAACCATTCAAAATTTACTTGTTTCCTCTGAATCTTTAGTCACTTTTAATACCTTTTCGAGACATGTTTTTTCTTCCCACAAAAAACACATGGGTGGAGATCAAAACAATTTAACTCAACATGGCCAACTTGGTAACAATGTCGACACAATACAAGTTCATTGTCTAACTGAGCATCATCAACCAACAAATCATCAATACATGTCTTATCATCAATATCCTTAGCAATAGTATCATCATCAAAATCTGTATCAACATCCTGATCAAGATCATGTGCATGTTCCTTATCCATTTATTCCATCCTATCAACATTAACCAAAAGACCACCTCTTATTAATGAAATTGGTTTACAATAATTAGGAATATGAAAAAGGTTATCATGATCCTTTTCATATCCTAAGCCATATTTGTTTCATTTAAACTATAACTCTTCCCACGGTCTAACAAAGTTATCTATATTTTCAACCCGATCCTCATGTTGAACCTTCAATTTATCCACTTTTTTTTTAGTGTCATCAGTCAAGGCTACCCTGACTTCATCAAAATAAAAAGACTTCAACTCACAATCAATAAGTGCAAGTTTGTTTTCTTGTTCCTTAATTTTTTTCCTTGTTCCTTGGTGTCGTCACTAAATGATGTCAACTGCCTAGTCAACAACTTTGTCTGTGTTTGAACTAGATGTACCTTTTTGTGCAGTATGTGAAAAAAAGTAAGAACATTGGTGAGTGTTCATTTTTTCATAGGAATTGTAGATTCTTGACTCTTGATAATCAGTGTGTGCAACATGTTAATTTTTTTTTCGATTCGTGCTATTTTGAAGGGCTTCAAATATGCCTAATGTGCAAAATCGAAGGCCTCATTTTGAACCCCCTTATTCAATTTCAAGTGGGTTTTGAACTCCCTCATGTAACCTTCTAGACTATGCAAAAGACTTCAAAGTTATGTGTTGATTTGTTTTCAAGTGAAAATAATATAAAGCAATCCTTACACACAGGAAAATCGTAAGTACAATTTTTCAAACTTATAACTCCTTTATAGAAAAGGAAGAAAAAAAATACCTTATAACAACTGGAAACACCTTATAAGCACCCATACACTTTGAAAATCTTCTCTAAAGATGCCAACTTTGTTGCTATGTTCTTAAGCTTCTACTCACTTCAAATATTGATAATAAGAGGAATCTCTAGTGGAATTCCAACACTTTGATACTAATAATTCATTTTGAAATACTTTACCAATTAACCTTATTTTGTGCTTACTATCTTTTATATGTAGTTTCCATTACAATTATATTAAGAACAACTAAACCATTCATGATAGAAAATATTTTAGCAATTCCTTGTAATTTTTAGGGATATAAAATAGGGTTTTACCAAGTAAGTGCCCCATCCTCCTCCTTTAAAATAAAAAATAACGCCCTCCTTGTGAGCACCCATCATTCTCTTATCTCCAAGGTAGTTAAGGTTTCAATCCTTTCAAGGTCACGAGCAATGAAATATCTCTTGAAATCCCTTCTACTTCAATGGGTCCCTGAGTATGGATTCTATTGGTACTTATTCCAACCTCAGCACCAAGACCAAAGCATGACTGGCTGATGCAGGAAAACATTTGCAACATTGATATCTTCTGCAATTACCATTTCGGATTCCCACAGGTTGATCATTTGCTTCTCGATAAGCTCTCCATAGCCTTGACAAATGTCCAGAAGCTCGGAGCAACTACAAACAACTTCCCTCAGTTTTAAATTATGTGGACTATGTTTTGAGTCAGCAATAACTCTACTCATTGATGTGTGATGCTTGAGTGGTGAAACAAATTGCAAATCAACAAGGTCATCATTCACCTCGTGCTGCTCATTTCTCACCATTTGTTTTTTCAAGGGCGACTTTCTGAACGTGGATTAAGGATGACAAACCATTAACATCGACAGTCTGCCCAACAGACATACCACAGTGCACAAGCAACCCATTAGGTGCGTGTTCGTTTGCAAAAATTAAGATATGCCAACCTTCTCTGTGTGACTTGTGGGGTCAATGAGGTTCATAGAGGATGAATACCGCTAGATGTGTTTAATATTCCACACAAATATAAAAACTCTTTACAATTCTACCATAACTGCAAGATGCCTCACGATTCTGCAACACTACGAATGATGCCATGGAGAAAAACAAATAGATTGCAAAAGTTAAATGCATCCACGACAGACCAGATCTG
The DNA here is from genome assembly GCA_010110895.2 of Picea sitchensis. Lineage (NCBI taxonomy): Eukaryota > Viridiplantae > Streptophyta > Pinopsida > Pinales > Pinaceae > Picea > Picea sitchensis. The sequence goes on along the minus strand of SNQJ01S0065828.1, from coordinate 42,620 downwards.
GAGGCAATACCAACTCCTTATATCTACTTTGTGGAATGCACAAGAGCATTGTTTTTCTCATTCATTTCATTCATCACGTAATAATCATAAATCCAATCACAAGAAACTCTTAAACAATACATTGGCCATTTTAAAAATGCCTCTTTTTACCATATTATATGTAATAGCTACACAATTCAAGATGCGAGAACTCACAGGAAAGAGTTGATCCCAATCCTACAGGAACATAATAGATGATTAACGGTTTTTGTGGAAGCCAAGAATACTGTACTCTTGCAGCGTAGCTAATTATGCAGAAAAAAACTTCTTAATATCGATCGAATGAAAAGGAAGATGAATGGTGAATTAGTTGACATCAGCCAAATTATCAGAATCCCAATGAAGTTTTTAGATTAAAAAAACTCTCAATTTAGAACTGGAATTGGAAAAAAGACATCAGGAAAGAAGTGGATCAACTCATATATGTAGAAGTGTTGTTTCCCTGCACATGCATGCATCCCCCGACATCAAACTATGCAAATAATACAATAGTATTGACAAGTGTAGAGGCACTTTCTGGCCTTGAGATTTTGAATAAACTTTTGGATGTCGCCACATTCAAGAATGTATAGAAAAAAGCCGATAATCCCATGAGGCCAAAAAAAGGAGTTTCACTGGTTCAAAAATTAAAGGCTTTTAGGTTTTTTTTTAGTATATCCAAATTGATCATACTAAAATAATGTAAACTCAACAGCAAATTGTTGGAAAAATGCAAAATTTATGGTTTACCAGATTCCGACTAAGGTTGAACTCATCATTGCAATATTTCATGAACCATATCCATCTTTTCATTGCCATCGATCATTACAGTCACCAGGCCTTAAGACTTTTTGTTCTTTGACTTAATCACGACCCTTTAGATTATGAACGCTCAAGGCAATATGTACATCAATGGTACATTTATATTACAACTCAATATAACGACCTTACAACAATATCATAACTAAATGGTTGTCCAGGTTTATTTAGGACATTAAGATTATTTCTAACATTTACAACCTGATAGAGTTACATGTTTTGTTGGCAGGTGTTGTTCATCTTGGTGTCCATGATCTGATCCATTGTAGCTTGCTCAATGCACTCAGGATTGATTTCTTGTAGATTTTAACCTTGTACAATAATTTACTGAAAACATATTTTAAATAAAAGAACATAAAAGATACAATGGAAAATACACACATTGCACAGAGATTTTTCCCCTGGAAACCCAAACCAGGAAAACCAACATATTATATATTCATTCACAGCATACATTGTTTACGATACAATATACATATAGGAGATAGCGACATCCAAAAGCCTAATCCAATGACTTGGATTAGTCAACAACCATAATTCCTTAATTGGAAATAGAAAAACCATGTGTCGAAAACCGCCCAAAAACAGACACGAAAACTGATAATAAAAAAAAATCAGGGGTGTTGCTCCTGAACGCCCTCTCAGGGGGGCTCTCGCCCCCCTACAAACCCCCTGTGACCCCCCGAGAAGGGGGCGCTATGCCCCCAAAAACTAGTTCTTGCTAATGTTTAAGCCATTATTATAGATGTTTGCATTTCATTAGATAACAATAGCATAATCCAAGATCACTGAGAAATACACAATCACAAGAGACACAACATTTATCCTCGGAAACCCTCTAGGGGAAGAAAACCCAACAAAACTTCCTTAATATTGATAGCCAATACAATGCCAAGAGATCTCTTAAACAAATACAGAAAGTCCTCTCCTAGATATGTGTCACTCTCTCTCTCCTTCTTCTCCGGTAGCAGATCTGAACTTGTCTCTCAAAATGAGCAAGTGAGTTGTGTCTAAGTGAGGCGCTAGCCTCCTTTATTTATACAAGTCTGGTACATGTGAAGTGTCTCTTCACTGGCATGGCCGACTTCTCAAACTGGGTGGGTAAACCCACCTTTATTATATTTACGGGCTTCTTTAATATCTGTTGGGGCCGATTTCTTATTTTGCCTATTACAATTGTCTTTTAACCAATCCGCAAAAGGGGATTTGGTCCTATTACAATAACTGACATGATCAATCCACAATGGGGATTGATCCTATGAATACTATATCAATAATAATAAGAATACTCTTTGCAGTTACATTATTTCAACACCCCCCCTTAACAAGAATGGTATTCTTCAGCAGCATCATGCGAGAGAGAGAGGACAACATCATCAACAACATCAAGTGGGTGAGAGGACAGTATCATCAATATCATCTTGGAACACTGACTGGCGTATCTATAAATCATCAGAAGTTTTCTTCATCGACAACATCGTCATTCTCAAAGGAATGCCATCATCATCTGCATCAATATGTATTA
>SNQJ01S0065828.1:16399-26843 GCA_010110895.2 Picea sitchensis | reverse complement strand
CCTTAATATAGATAGCCAATACAATGCCAAGAGATCTCTTAAACAAATACAGAAAGTCCTCTCCCAGATATGCACCACTCTCTCTCTCCTTCTTCTCTGGTAGTAGATCTGAACTTGTCTTTCAAAATGAGCAAGTGAGTTGTGTCTAAGTGAGGCACTAGCCTCCTTTATTTATACAAGTCTGGCACATGTGAAGTGTCTCTTCACTGGCAGGGCCAACTTCTCAAACTGGGTGGGTAAACCCACCTTTATTATATTTCTGGGCTTCTTTAATATCTGTTGGGGCCGACTTCTTATTCTGCCTATTACAATTGTCTTTTGACCAATCCACAAAAGGGGATTTGGTCCTATTACAATAACCGACATGATCAATCCACAATGGGGATTGATCCTATGATTAATATATCAATAATAATAAGAATACTCTTTGCAATTACATTATTTCAACAGTTATAGTTGTGCAAAGAATATAACACATATCCGACATTCTCCCACTTGTTGTTTTCTTTGCATACAGGGTTACATAGTCAACAATCCAGGGCAACAATACCCATAGATCTTCTACACCAAGTGCAATATCCTGACATAATATATTATGCAGAATAGAAAATATCTAGCAAGCAATGACAAAATAATAATGATTTATCCAGAAAAGCATTAGAAGAACATCATAATAACACCAGAATAATCAACAGGAAGAGAAACTTTATTATGATAGCAATGTTCACTTGCCTTTTTGAGGGGGAAACCTCTAGCAGAGCAGAGCTCTATTACAATAATCTCCAAGAAAAAACTTCTCATATGTAATATCCCCAAGGACGAGCCCCAATTGTATTTATGAATTGTAAACATGTTTTGTAGGTTGGTGAGCCAAGCAATTATAAGCTGGTAGGATTATGTGTTATTAGGCCAGAGAACCTAGGTATTAAAGGCCATAAGCCTGATTTTTGTATATGTAATTATGCAGATCATTAATTGAAATTATACATTGTTGTGTGTAGGTCGACCCCGAAGAAAGAGTGATGGGGGACTCGGCTCCACTAGGTAGGGAAAGGGATGAGAATAAGAGGATAATAAAGAGGGGCTAAGCTAGAGGGCTTAACCCAAGGAGAATATTATAATATATATTCCTGAAAATGAAAATAATAAAGTGGGAAAAATAAACCCAGTTATCCTAAGTTCCTGGGAAAGGGAACGAGTGCTAAATAGAGTGCATGCATCTCTAGGAAGACAGGTGTCGACCTGGGCGCATGCAATTAAAGATGGAAAGTCAACCATTTGGGGGCTTCTCTCCCCATTCTTCGAGCCTTCACCTAACTCGTTTGGCCTCCATCGTCAACCCCGACATATTTCACGCACCTTTGAAACCAGTAACCCAGGAAGCTGACCTGTGTTTTCCTGTGAAGCACAACATATCTGTACTTGCCAGAGACGTGTTGTGCCTTATTGAATTTTGGTTTTTTCCATCCCTGAGCTATTTTGAGCCTTGCTATTATCCTCACTTGCTGGAATTGACTTGAATCTGGTTGAAGAAGCAATTTTTCAGGCCCGTGGTTAAAGAGATAGGTTGTCAGGCCTATGAGAAGCTCTCTCCAGGTGAGAGAGTTTGTTGGGAATTGATTTTCTTCTAGAGAGAGTCCAAAACCAGCTACGGAGCTCTGATAATTCCTAATATGGCATGTTACCGAGACCCTGAAAGGGAAGTGGAGCAACCAATGGATTGTGGAACAGTGAAGGTGCATATTCCCAGGGTGGAACAAGCATGTGGGGAATGAGAGTCCGTGAGTAGTGGTTGTAAGTAGGATCTTGGAGAGAATCCTTCCAATTGCACTATGCAGTTTTTTGTAACCTCATCCTAGTCTAGGATTCCTTTTCCCGGGGTGGAGCTTAGTCCCATCTCGGGGGTGACCACTGCTGAGCGTGATGAGCAACGTGGTCTAAGGCTAGGAGGTTTGTGGAAGGTCTGCACATAGTTGGTGGTTTTTCTCCAGTAAAGGATAAGTATCATCTCTATGCTTAATTATGTATGTTGTGCATGTATGTGATTCTTGCAATGTTATCACGTGTTTCGTTGCATGTATGAATTACTGTCAATTCCACAGGAATCTATGGTAGCAGTAATTTTGTGTTATTGTTTTTAAATTCATTAGAAATGCATGTTATATATATATATATATATGTATGTATGTATGTATGTATGTATGTTTGTATGCATGCATGTATGTATGTATCCGGGGATGCCACAAAATGGTATCCGAACAGAAGGACAAAATTACAGTGAAATTTTGTAGTGGCATTCCTTGGGGTGACAGGTTGAGGGGTCGAGGACGTTACAAATTGGTATCAGAGCCAAGGTTCAAGCCATGAGATTGGATGGGTCGGATAAGTGGTCATTTGAACAAATGTTTTAGAAGGAAATTGTGTCAAGAAGAACAAATTCCAAGCCTCAGAGCATTCTAAGTGTCAAGAGGTTACCTTGGTCATGTTATGAAGCTCAGTAGGTGTAGCAGTATTATAAAACCACAACAAACGTGGTAATGGGCCACAGAGTAATGTGGGTCATTGGAATTTGTTTAGGAGAAGGAGGACAATTCCCGACTGTCAAATCTGGAGAAAAGTGCACAAGGGTTAATTTGTAAGTCCTTAAGAATTCAAGACTTCGAAGAAGTATGTCTTATAGAGAGGAAGAGACCGAAGCCCCAAAGTCCCTGAAGTGGATCTACAATGTAGATCTGGGGAGAAGAGATCGATCGTTGGATTGGGCCGAAGTTGGACCAAAACGGTTGGATCAAGACAAGGGTGGAAGTTACGGTGTTGTATGAAAGATAGAGAACTCTCGAAGCTCCAAAGTCCAGAGTAATCCAGACCATCCGTCAAGAGGGAAACGCGTCAGCGAATTAACTTATTCGCAAATTCAACATTCGAGAGTAATGGATTGTGATAGAGAGAAAACTCCTAGAGCTTCTGGAGCTTCGAAGTTCAGATTTAATCTAGATCGTCCGTCAAAAGGGACACATGTCAGCAGATTGGCTTGTTCGGGATTTCGACATTTGGGAGAATTAGTGTGTGTTGAGGCGAGAACTCCCGAAGCCCGAAGCTTCGAAGCCTTGAAGAGCCGAAGTAGTGAGTCATGATGATGTCACTTGGAGGTGAAGTGGACCTCTCCTATACCTACCACGTGCCCCCACCTGGATTGTGGATAGTTGTACTATGTGGACCCGAAGGGTAAAGAAGTCCGAAAATTCAGAATTCGGGAGACTGGAAGGAAGCAGGCATAAAAAATTCTGAAGCCTGAAATTACGAAGTGATGTGGCATGATGATGTCATCGGGAATGACATGGAAACATGTGATGTATGCCACGTGTCAGTGGGTTTTGGACCCGTCAAAGATTGAAATTCCATTTGGAATGTGACACGTGTCAACCACTAGTATTCCACCACGTGGCACTCCGTTTGAGAATGGTTAGTGGGCCCACACTGGTGTTGATCACCATACACCAAGATCAATGTCCAGGAGGCATTGCAGGGACCCAAGTTGCACGGGAGTTAATTCCCAAAGGCGGTCCCGCAATCGAAACCACAGTTTCACCGAGGGGTTACGTGTCAGCGTCAGAAGAACTGTGGGGTGAAAGGAGAGTTACTCCAAACCACTGATGTGTGCCCGTGCAAATTGAAAGGCATTAAGTGATGTGACATGATATTTCTCGAACATCAAAACCCTGAGCCAACGGATGCGTGGCGATAGGAGACTAACGTAGGAGGAATGACACTCTAGAGGAAAACGGAATGGGTGGGCCACAAACCCTCGAAGCCTGAAGTGTCGAATGATTGACAATCATCAATTTGTTGAAGGACATGCGACAAGTGGAGTTTTACTCCGAAATATCAACACCTCGAAGAGAAAGGAGTTGGGAACTTCCAAAGCCAGACTTCTAAAAGCCGGAGGCCCAAAGTCCCGAATAAGAACCATCAACCTAGCGTTGGGTCACAGCCTGTGATCGCATGGGTTGGGGGATGATAGAAAGGGGATAATACCTAAAATTTATTGTAGAATAGTGCAGATCTCAGAAAGAAAGGATCTACGAGGATTCTTGATTGATAGAGAACCACATAATGAAATCTGAAATCTTTCTTTGAATAAGATTGATTTAGGAATACTGTGGAAATTGTTAAGGACTGATGGCCTGACAATTTCAATTGACTGCACATTGTTTTTGCATATTTAAACAACAACTTAATAAGATAAGGATCAACAAAGAGTGCAGAGAAACGGGGGATGGACATGAAGCTCATAGTCCGGAGGACAAAATTAGAGGAATAAATGATCAGTTGGATAAAGAAGGATCGAACTCCAATGGGCATGGAGAAGAGTTAGATAAGGAAGGTAACATGATGAAAATCATTGAAAGATTGCAGAAACATGTCCAGACTCACCGAGCAGATAAAAAAAAGCTCGTGAAATCTAGGGAACAACATGGAGAATTCAACATAAAGTTGATACAGAGCCTGGAAAGAATAGACAGGAAATTGGATATGGGGAGTGACTCCAGTAAATCAGGAAATCATAGGTTCCCTGATGAGAAGAGAAAATCAAGGAGTGTTAGTAGACACCACCATCACTCCCAAGGACATTCCAAGAGGAGGGAACACAGTAGTTCATGTTCATCTCCTACCAGAAATCATAGGAGAACTGGAGTGGATGAACTGAAGGGGGAAATGAACAAGATTAAACCTCCTAAGCTTGATGGAGAGCACAAGAAGGAAGAAGATGCTGAGACAAGGCTTCTTGGCATGAGGAAATATTTCTAACTACAAAATTACTCCTCTCATGCAGAAGGGAGAATTGCAATGTATCAACTAAAAGGAAAGGCATCCATGTGATGGGACCAGCTTGTGCAGGTGCAACATATTAAGGAGAAAAACGTTACTTGGAAGGAATTCAATAAACACTTTGAAAAGAAATACTTAACTAAGAGATACTATGACAGAAATATGAAAGAGTATGTTGAACTCAAGCTGGGCAACATGACAATAGATGAGTATAAAACAAGGTTTATAGAGTTGTTGAAGTATGTTCCTTTCATCAAAGATGAGACTGTCAAAATTCATAGATATTTGAGTGGACTTCCATCTGTCATTAGTGACAAGATCCAGTATGATGATCCTAAAACTATGGAAGAAACTATAAGGAGAGAAAAATGATTATATGATCAACAAAAAGAAAAGTCCACTTTCCAGAAGGCTTGGGAGGACAAGAAGAAGATCAAGAAAGAGAATATGCAAAAGGGAAACAAACCTCCCTTTTCCAAAAACAGTACTCAAGGACAACCATATTTTAGAGAGCATAGAATGGTTGAGGTAGGGGGGAAAAGGCCAAGGTAGACACCCATTCAATGTTGGGGTTGTTAGGGAGACCACAAGTATAGATATTTTCCTCACAAAAATGGAAAGGTGAGAGTTTTCCACAACATTCATCAAGTATAAACAGTGGAGTACATGGGAAGAAATGTACCCAGGATCTATACAGCCCTAGACAACAAGCAGGTAGAATATCAGTCACATATGATTGAAGTGGAAGGTATGATCAACAACCCCACCATTTCTATTTTAATTGATTCAAGGGCTAGTCATAGTTATATAGATCCTAATATGGTGGAAATTTTTCTTTTTCCAAGAACAAGCATGGAAAATATTGGTTGGTGTAGCTAGCTACAAGAGCCAAAAGAAACGTTATTGAAATTTTTAAGACATGTCTTATGGACATGAATGGAATGAGCACAAGGTCAGATTTGAACATCTTTCCTTTAGGTTCCTATGACTGTATAATTGAGATGGATTTCTTGGACTAGAACCATGCCATATTAGACTGTCGTAACAAGGTATTCACTTGCCTGGATGAGGAAGGAAAGTACAAGGAATCCCAAGGGTAGTGACTATCAGAGAAATATCAACAATGCAACTAAAAAAGTGCTACAAGAAGGGTTGTCAAATATTTGTATCCCATATGGAGGAAACATCTAAGGACAAGGTACCAAATCTGGAGGACCATGTAGTCCTGAAATATTTTGAAGATGTATTCAAGGAGGTACAAGGACTACCCCAAAAGAGAGATATTGATTTCTCTAGAAACCTGATGCCAGGAGCATCTCTAGTGTCAAAAACTCTTTACAGGATGAGTACACCAAAGCTGAAGGAGTTGCAAATACAACTTGAAGAATGTTTGAAGAAGGGGTATATACGCCCAAGTGTGTCACCTTGGGGTGACCCAGTCTTGTTCATGAAGAAGAAAGATGGGACATTGAGATTGTGCATCGATTTCACATAGTTGAATAAAGTTACTATAAAGAATAAGTATCCTTTGCCAAGGATCGATGATCTTTTTGATCAGTTGAAGGATGCCAAGATATTTTCAAAAATAGATCTCAGGTCAGGGTACCATCAGGTAAGGATAACGGATGAAGACACCAACAAGACCGCCTCCAGAACAAGGTATGGTCATTATGACTTCACAATGGTGCCATTTTGGATATCAAATGGACCCGTTGTTTTCATGTGCCTAATTAATGGTGTATTCAGAAAATATATAGACAAGTTTTTCATAGTCTTTTTGGATGACATCTTGGTGTATTCCAAGTCAGAGGAAGAGCATGAACATCATCTGAGGATGGTGTTGCAGGTGATAAGAGAGCACCAACTTTATGCCAAATTGAGCAAGTGTTCATTGTATCAAAAGTAGATCCATCATTTGGGACATATCATTTCAGAGGAAGTGATAGCAATGGACCTGAGAAGATAGAGGCCATTAGAGGATGGTCAACACCTAAGAATGTGATAGAAGTCAGATCCTTTATGGGTCTAGCTGGATATTACAGGAGATTCATTGCAGGGTTTTCGAAAATTTCTCACCCAATCACTTCACTACAAAGAAAAGGGGTGAAATTTCAATGGAAAAAATAATGTGAAAAGAGATTCCAGGAATTGAAGCAGTTGTTAACCAATTCTCCAATCTTGAGGATTGAAGATCCGAATGAAGATTTTGTAGTGTGAAAAGATACATGCAAAGAAGGATTGGGGGGATTTCTCAGTCAGAATGGGTTTGTGGTATGTTATGATTCCAGAAAATTGAAGGATCATGAAAAGAACTATGCAACTCATGATTTAGATTTGGTAGCCATAGTGCATGCCCTGAAGAAATGGAGGCACTACCTCATGGGAAGGAGGTTTGAACTGAGGACAGACCATAACGATTTGAAGTATTTGTTTGATCAGCCAGCCTTGAATGCTAGGCATAGTAGATGGTTGGAATTCCTTTGTGAGTATGACTTTGATATCAAGCATATCAAAGGAAAAGGAGAACAAAGTGGTTGATGCACTCAGTAAAAGAGTGCATGAACTACATGCTATGGCCATTAGAATGTATCAAATTGATATTAAAGGAAGAGTTTTGGAAGCTGCAAATGCAGATCTGCAGTACATGAAATTGGTGACAAAGGTACAACAAGGTAAGATGCTACAGAAAGTGGAATATTATAAATTGGAAATTGATGGAACACTCTTGTACAAAAATAGAATTTATGTACCTAATTCCCAAGAATTGAGAATTATGATCTTGAAAGAAATGCATAATGTGCCTTATGTTGGGCACCCTGGATATCAGAAAACAATGGTAGCAGTCAAGAGCCATTACTTTTGGCCAGGCATGAAGAAGGAAATTGCAAAGTACATAGATAAATGCTTAGAATGTCAAAGGGTTAAGGCTGAGCATAGCCACCCAGTTGGGTTGCTACAACCATTACCCATTTTTGAGTGGAAGTGGGAAGTGGTGACAATGGATTTCATCACAGGATTTCCCATAACCGACAGGCAGCATGATTCCATCATGGTGGTGGTGGATAATCTTACGAAAGCTGCCCATTTTATTCCATTGAAAACTACTCAGAAGAAAACTAATGTTGCAGATATCTATATGAAGGAAGTAGCACGATTGCATGGAATTCCCAAGACAATTGTGTCTGCTGAGACCCTAAATTCACCTCAAAGTTTTGGAAAGGGTTTGGAAATAATCTAAACTTTAGCATAGCCTATCATTCATATTCTGATGGGAAAATAGAAAGGGTGAACCAAGTGATAGAGGACATGCTAAGGATGTATGTGATGGACAAACCATCTAAATGGGAAGAATACCTACACTTGGTAGAATTTTCATACAACAATGGGTTTCTGTTCTAAGGCTTTTGCGACCATTGTTTTGATCATAAAGTTCTTTCGGATTTATCGCATAGGTTTTTTGATGTTCGACGTTTCGGACGAAACTAGTGTGGTCCAAAACGTTTTCCTGATGATGGACCACACTAGTTTGGTCCGAAATGTCGAGCATCAAAAAACCTATGCGATAAATCCAAAAGAACTTTCTGATCAAAACAATGGGTTATCAAGCATCACTGAAGATGAGCCTGTTCAAAGCACTTTATGGAAGAAAGTGAAACACACCAATAAGGTGGGAAAACCCAACTGATAGAGAAATAATTGGGCCAGATTTGCTCAAGGAAATGGAAGAGAAAATGCTGAAGATTAAGTAGAATTTGAAGGCTGCCTAAGACAGGCAGAAAAGTTATGCTAATAAGAATAGAACCCACAAGGAATTTTAAAGTGGGTGATCATGTTTTCTTGAAATTTCCCTAAAGTTGGGAAACTGTTCCAATTTGGTAGCCAGATATTGTGGGCCATTTGAAATCCTTGAAAGGATTGGACCAGTTGCATATATGCTTGCATTGCTTGCATCCATGACTGTACATAATGTGTTTCATGTTTCATTGCTTAAGAAATACATACCTGATGCTAATCATGTTATTGATTGGAATGTGATTCAAGTGGAGCAAAAAGGCATCTTGCAAGTGCATCTGATGCACATATTGGACCAGAAGAGAAAACAACTCTGGAATCGAGCCATAGGGCTTGTAAAGGTCCAGTGGACCTGGTACGGTCCTGAGGACGCGATGTGGGAGTATGAGGATGTTATGCAGGTAGAATACCCACATCTTTTTGGAGATTTTGAACATCTTTCTGGTGTTGTGTAAATAAGTTGCACTAAGGAAAGTGAAAAAATAAGGGGAGGGGATTGTAATATCCCCAAGGACAAGCCCCAGTTGTATTTATGAATTGTAAACATGTTTTGTAGGCTAGTGACCTCAGAAATTATAAATTGGTAGGATTATGTGTTATTAGGCTGGAGAACCTAGGTGTTAAAGGCCATAAGCCTAATTTTTGTATATGTAATTATGCAGATCATTAACAAAAATTATACATTGCTGCATGTAGACTGACCTTGAAGAAAGAGTGACGGGGGACTCATCTCCACTAGGTAGGGAAAGGGATGGGACTTAGAGGCTAGGAAAGAGGGGCTAATATAGAGGGCTTAACCTAAGGGGAATATTATAATATATATTCATGAAAATGAAAATACTAAAGTGGGAAAAATAAACCCAGTTATACTAAGTTCCTGGGAAAGAGAACGAGTGTTAAATGGAGTGCATGCAGTTCTAGGAAGATAGGTGTCGACTTGGGCGCATGCAGTTAAATATGGAAAGTCATCTCATTGGGGGGTTCGATCCCCATTCTTCGAGCCTTCGCCTAACTCATTTGGCCTCCATCGTCGACCCTGACATCTTTCACGCACCTTTGAAACTAGTAATCTAGGAAGTTGACTTGTGTTTTCCTGTGAATCACAACGTATCTGTACTTTCCAGAAATGTGTTGTGACTTATCAAATTATGGTTCTTTCCATCCCCTGAGATATTTTGATCCTTTCTATTATCCTAACTTGCTGGAATTGAGTTGAAGCTAGTTGAAGAAGCGGGCTTTCAGGCCTGTGGTTGAAGAGACAGGTTGTCAGGCCTATGAGCAGCTCTCTCCATGTGAGAGAGTTTTCTAGGAAGTGATTTTCTCCTAGAGAGAGTACAAAACCATCTACGGAGCTCTGAGAATTCCCGATCCGACCTATTGCCGAGACCCTGAAAGGGAAGTGGAGCAACCGATGGACTGTGGAACAGTGAAGGTGCATATTCCTGGGGTGGAACAAGCATGTGGGGACTGAGAGTCCATGAGTAGTGGGCGTAAGTAGGCTCTTGGAGAGAATCCTTCTAGTTGCACTATGCATTTTTTTGTAACCTCAACCTAGTCTAGGATTCCTTTGCCTTGGGTGGAGCTTATTCCCAGCTTGGGGGTGACCACTGTTGAGTGTGATGAGTAGCGTGTTCTAAGGCTGGGAGGTTCATGGAAGCTCTGGACGCAGTTGGTGGGTTTTCTCCAGTAAAAGATAAGTATCATATCTATGCTTAATTATGTATGTTGTGCATATTTGTGATTCTTGCAATGCTATCGTGTGTTCCATTGCATGTATGAATTACTGTAAATTCCACAAGAGTCTATATGGTAGCAGTAATTC
>SNQJ01S0065828.1:1945-16333 GCA_010110895.2 Picea sitchensis | reverse complement strand
CCAGGGATGCCACAAAATGGTATTTGAACAGAAGGACAAAATTACAGTGAAATTCCACAATGGCGTTCCCCGGGGTGATAGGTTGAGGGGTCGGGGACGTTACATCATACCCTCGACTCTTATTTATACTAAATCTATATACGATAAGACCAATCTAGAGGAAGATCTTCTAGAAGCATAAGCTTCTATTAGGTCTTCTTACATTTGACTTATTCTTCCTTATTTCTAGGCCTTATTAATATTGGCCTTTATTACATGGAAAATATATTATTCTACCGACATGAGGAGTTAAGTAGGTTAGGTCCCTAAAATTCCCTCCCCCTTAATAAATTTCATGTCATCAAGGCTTGAGACGGGGAAATTGTTGCAGAATGTTAGTTGGCTCCCAGGTGGAATTTGCTAGAGTTGTATCTTTCCACTGTACTAACACTTCCTTGATGGTGTGGTGATGGAAATGATGCTCACACTGATCCAAAAATTCTTGGGGTTGCAACCAAATGGAGCATTCTTCATCCAAATCAGGAATACTGGTTTGAGTTTGGCACTTAGTTCCAGTCACCTTATTTAATCATGAGACATGAAAAATGGGATGGATCTTAGAATGACTTGGCAAAGCTAACTGGTAGGCGACCTGTCCCACGTGTTTGAGAACTGTATATGGAACGCAAAATTTAGGTGCAAGTTTCTGGAAATGGTCAGACTTGAGTGAAGTTTTCTTATAAGGTTTCAATTGAAGAAACACCTGGTCCCCTTCAACAAATTGATGTTTAGAACAACCCCGGTCATCTTGTTTCTTCATGCGATTTTGAGCTATGACCGAATTATCTTTGAGGGAATAAGGAATAGCTTCTCGAACTGTAAGAGTGTGTTCAACCTCCTGAACCTTAGATACTCCTAGCATGTATGAGGGAATTGAGGGTGGATTTTTTCCATATACTTCTTCAAAAGGAGTCATGCGAGTAAATGTATGGTAAGATGTGTTGTACCACCATTCAACTAGTGGCAACCATTGTGCCCATTAAGTTTTCATTTCAGATGCAAAACACTACAAATATGTTTCCAAAGACTTGTTGACCACTTCAGTTTGGCCATCATTATGAGATTTATAGGTTGTGTTGAGCTACAATTGGGTTCCCTAGAGCCTGAACAATTCTTTCCAGAAATTGCTAGCGAAAGTGGGATCTATATTAGAGATAATAGAGTGAGGCATGCCATGAAGATTGAAAATGTTATCCATGAAAATTTGAGCCACTGTGGTTGTTGTAAATTATTGTTGAAGAGCACATAAATGAGCATATTTGGAAAGATGATAAACTACCACCATGATGCATGACTTATTACCCGATTTAGGTAATCCAACAATGAAATCCATAGAGATATCCCTCCAAATAGTGGGTGGAATTGAGATTGGTTGTAGTATGTCGGGAGATTTGACTGTTTCTCCTTTGTTGCGTTGACAGGCATCACATTATTCCACGAAGGTGTGAACATCATGTTTCATTCCCTCCTAGAAAAAGGAGCGTTTGAATCGGTCATAGGTTTTGGTAAACCCTGAGTGGCCAATTGTGGGTGAAGCATGTAGCTCAGAAAGTACCATGGATTTAAGTTGTGAATGTTTACTTAAATATAGATGGCCTTTGTAACATAACTCATCATTGTTCCAAGAGTACCCCTAGGAGACTGGAGAATTGTCTTGTAATTGGTGGATCAAACGTGAAATTTTTGGATCTTGCAACCATTCTTGGTGAACGGCTTGGAGCCAATCATGTACAATGAAAGAGAGGGAAAAAAAGAACCCTTCATCTTCATACTTTTAGGAAAGAGCATCAACAACCACATTGTCTTTTCCTTTCTTGTAAATTATCTCATAATCATATCCAAAGATCTTAGTCACCCATTTATGTTGCTCTGAGGATGAAAGATGTTGCTCCAGAAAATACTTAAGGCTCTAATGATCTGTCTTAATTTGGAAGTTTTTCCCCAATAGATAAGAGCATCATAGATCCACTTCATGCAAGATAGCAAACATTTCCTTTTCATAAATGGATTGGCCGAAATGGTGCTCTGAAAGTTGTTTGTTGGTGAAGGCCAAAGGCCGAACATCTTGCATAAGGACTGAACCAATTCCTCTCCCTAAAGCATCACATTCCAGGACAAAGGTCTTTGTGAATTTGGGAAGGGACAAGACAACTGTGGTGCACATAGCCTCCAATTCTTGGAAGTATTGATCAACTGTTGGAGTCCAAGTGAAAGCATTATTTTTAAGGAGATTCGTGAGAGGTGCTGAAGTTTTTCCATAATTCTTGACCAACTTGCGATAATAACATGTTAAACCCATAAAACCACACAATACTTTGAGAGTCTTAGGTCAAGGCCAATCTTGCATTGCTTCAATTTTCTTTGGATCCACACTGACACCATATTTGCCAAAAATATGACCCAAATACTCCACTTCTGAGGCTCCAAAATCACATTTAGATTGTTTGAGGAAAAGTTGGTTTTGAGAGAGTATATGAAGAACTTTATCCACATGAGAAATATGGGTGGTCCATGTTTTACTATAGACGAGGATATCATCAAACAAAAGTAAGAAAAAATTGACAAAGAAAAGGATGGAAGACATGATTCATGAGGCTTTAGAAGGTGGATGGAGCATTACATAAGCCAAAGGGAATGACCAAGAACTAATAGTTTCCCTCTTGAGTTTGAAATGCAGTCTTAGGAATGTCAAACTCTTTCATAGGTATCTGGTGATAACCAAAATGAAGATCAAGTTTAGTAAAATATTGGGCACCACTTAAATCATCCAAGAGATCATCAATGATAGTAATGGGAAATGTGTCTTTGATGATCAGTTTGTTGAGGGAGTTAAAGTGAGGACACATGCACCAAGAGCCTTCTTTCTTAAGGATGATGACCATAGGAGAAGAATAGGGGCTATTACAAGGACGTATAACACCTGTGGTGAGCAATTCTTGGAAAATTTTCTCAATTTCATTTTTTGGTGAAAATGGATGGTGGTAGGGACGAATATTGGGAGGAAGGATTCCAGGGATGAGAGGAATGGAATGATCATGAACTCCATGAGAAGGGGAAAGTCCTCAGGGAGTAGAAAAAAAAGATTGATGTTTGGAGAGGATGGATTGGAGGTCGGGATGCACCGATGGTATCTCAGTGTCTTGAATGGACTGGAGTTGTGCAATAATTCTTGAATGCCTGTTGGTTTCATTCTTTGGCCTATCCTTTGTCCTAAAATCCCATCATTATCCACCATTTTCTTCACTAAAACTTCATAAATCCCTCATATTTTATTGAAATTGATTAATATAGTATCATGATTGTTATTTCTACATTAAAATCGATTTATGGAATTTTTGTGTTAAAAATTGAAATTTTCAAAAATTAAAGATGTGGTAACTTCCTGTAAATGCTTTATGATCTGACATGTGGCATAACAGGTAGACCCAAATGAAGGACATGGGCTTGATCTGGAATGTACACAGAGGGTGAAAAAATCTTCGTAAATATCTGGTCAACGCTAATGAAACCCAGCTAGTTTAATAGAAAAATCCGAATCATAAATGAGTAGGCTTGATATTTTGCTTATGTTTAGGGATTCAAACTGATTCGACCTGATTTGGGGATCAGTTAGGTTTTTATGGAACGAAAATAGCCCCTTTTGTAATTTTTTAAGTAGTAGAAACATGTAAAGGGGGGTGAAGAATGTATGTTGGTTATGCAAAGAAAAGACAGGAGACTGTGTACGAGCTTCATAACTCTATTTTGATGTAACTCATTTCTAGATTTTAATCAGAGACATAAATTCTATCATTCATGGTGTTATGATTTAGCATTTTCATCATCTGAAGTTTTTCCAAGTGTGCTTGCAAGCGTGGAAGGGCCCCCATGTTATGTTGGTACACTTTTCTTCATGATTTCATTAGATGCATATGTTCAGATTTGAATTAGCATTTTTATTTAATCTTCATGTTGTGAGTTCATAGATTTCAATTAAAGTTGTTTCCATAATTCCAGTTATCATTTCTATTTCATGGCTCATGGTTATAATTGAAGGATTCAACTACTAGATTAATGAGCAGTCCTTGTAAGAGGGTTTAATTGTGTATTGAATTCAAGATTATCTCTGTGGTCTCTGTTTTAATGCATTTGATTTAAATGTGCTGATTTGGAAGAGCTTTTGTGAACTGGAACCTTGTAAAAGGATTGAAATCTCAGACAATTGTGAGCACTCTAGGATGTTAGATCAGATTTAATCAAAGGAGTGTTTAAAGTTTTAATGCATTTGATTTAAATGTGCTGATTTGGAAGAGCTTCTGTGAGTTGAGTCCTTGTAAAAGGATTACAATCTCAGGCAAACATAAGCACCCTGTTTTTAGTAGGTAGATTTGTTTAAATTGCAGAGGTGTTTAAGTGTGAAGGAACCAAATATCAAACTCTTGTAAAAAGAGTGTTGGGACCTGCTATAGTAAACCTTCATCTAGGAATTTAGATCCTTCTAGGTCTATATACATTATACAAGTGCCTCTAAGAATACCTACCTTGGTTGACAATAAATTAAGCCTAATCTAGAGCAGTAGATTGGACCAAACAATGCCCTTTTTTGAGGATCGTTTCCATGCAATCCGAAATGATGATCTTAGGGGAATCGATTGTGATTCCTTGGAACTTATACTGTTGGCCCTCCTAGGTGAGTTACATGGTTAATTCCTTAAAATCCATGAGGATGGGACCCAAAGTCCTCAACCATTCAACACCTAGCACAATGTCACAACCACCCATGTCGATAGCAAACATATGAGATTTCATGTTGTACTGGCCAATTTGGAGACACAAATTCTCACAATGCCGCCCACATTTCATGGAACCTCCATTTGAAATCATGAATTGAAATTTATTGACGGCACAAATATAGCAATTAGTTTGTTAGGCAATGTGATGATGAATAAAGTTATGGGCGTTTCCACTGTCAATGAGTATGATGAATTTTCGATGCTTAATGTATCCAATTAACTTGAGGGTTTGGGGAGACGAGAATATAGTGATATCATTCAAGGAAATTATTTGTTCAACTTCTAGAGGGTCCACTTGTGGGGCCAAATCATTTGGGTCAGGGGACTCGTCCATAGGAGGAGCCTCAACCTCTTCCTCAGAAACATCTTCAGATATGGGCATAAAGGTATTTTGTTCCTTACACTTGTGCTAAGGGAAATATTTGTCATCACAATTATAAGAAAGGCCCTTGAGTTAGCATTCAACCATTTCAACCCTGGTCAATTTTTGGATCTTCAGTGGGTGGAAGGAGGGGTGGGAGTGAGAGGTTTAGGGTGGGGAATAAAAGAGGGTTTTTTGGTTTGAGAAAAGAAAACTTGTTGTTCTTCCTTATCTCTTTTAGTATCTTCCACCCAACTCTGGGGGTGATCCATGAGGACATGCACATAAATATCTTCCTTGAGTCCAATGATAAATAATTCTTGGAAAAAAAAGCATGAGACATGCCCTCTGTGCAGAAATCCAAGCACTCAAAAGTGACTATAAATAATTCCACTATGCCAGGTTGTTTCAACTTGGTCAAGCGACCTAAATGGTGGGTGTCAATGTCGAAGTGTTCATAAATGTCTGCAACAAATTGTGTCCGAGCCACATACCCTTGGCGGGAATTTTTTCGCCATTGCCACCATTGCCAACGTTCCTGATCTAGATGGATAACACCATATCAAAGTTTGACTAAGTCATCAGTAATGTCATACAAAGATAAATAGTGTTCCATTTGGTTGACCCAACCAGTGGGATCTGAGCCATAAAAGAAATTCACATCCACTCGAGGAAGGCAAAGTTCCCATTGAAAGGGAGGGGATTGAAAATTATGGGAATGGGAGGATGTCTCACCTTCAGGGTGAAAAGGTTGGTCAGATGAGTTAAGGTCTATAGGAATATTCAGTTTATTGCAGATATTGGTAACGAAGGATTCAAGTTGGGTAGAAATGTCTTGTTTTAAGTTTCCCATTTTGGAACTAAGTTTATGCACTTCCTGCTAGGTCTCTTCAAAATTAGAGGACAAAGTATTGAAATGAGATGAGAAGGTATTGATGCGAGGTTCCAAGTCTTGGCTACGGGTGTTGGTCATGATGAACGGGGTGGGTGGGACCACTTAAAAAAAAGGTTACGGTGAAGGGTATCACAATGATCGTAGAAAAGATCAGAATTTAATGGGGTGGGTCCCAAATAAGGGGAGTCGGAAAGGAGCGGGACCGTAGGGGAAAAAAAGTGGAAAATTGATAGGTGTTATTGTGACCAGAATGAGAAAAGGAGTCTAATGCATGGGTCTCAAATAAGGGTACTGGGAGGTTCCATAAATTATTATTTTTTACCCCTGCGGAGTTATACTCTGATCTGAATAATACTATAGAGGAGAAATGTTGGAATTCTTAGTAGGAAAAAATATGTAGTAATTTCTCAACCCCAATGTACATGGAAAGGTTGCACTGCAATATATATTGTATGTTATTTTTCTTGTTTTGTTCCTAAGGGTTAGGGTTTGCAGGGAATCTATAGTCAAGGGTTTTCCTTGTGCTATAGCTCTCTGATATACGTGTGGGGTCCAAAATAAGTACTCGACCCAATATCTCAGGGCACCAACTAAGGAGGCTAAAATGTACCCTTAGACGTACTACCCGACTACCTAGGTACTAGAGAGACACTTCTCGAGTGTTGTTCTTGATGACACTATAACAGTCAGGCGGTCAATCGGTTTATCTACTGAGGGCTTCAGGATGCCTAGGTCAATCTGTATATAGGTGTTGTCTAATGCACTACCACTCGAAGGGGTACCAATAGGGGTTACAAGGGTGGCCAACAGATGTGCGCTTAAGAACCACTTGTATTCCATGCGTGTATTACTCCCCAAATGCGGGTTTATGCGTGTAACAGAAAATCTTTGTAGCTTAAAGACACTGGAATACGTCTCTACCCTGAAAAAATTACCCACATTTTCTGCCAAGGAAAGTGCTCTGATACTACTTGGAATATTACTGATAAAATATATTATGTAGAATAGAAAATATCTAGCAATCAATGATATAATAATAATGATTTATCCATAAAAGTATCATAAGAACATAAAAATAACACCAAAATAATCACCAGGAAGAGAAACTTTATTATGATAGCAATGTTCACTTTCCTCTTCGAGGGGGAAACCTCCAGGAGAGCAGAGATCTATTACAATAATATCCAAGAAAAAACTTTGCATACCGTCGACTCTTATTTATACTAAATCTATCTACCATAAGAACAATCTAGAGGAAGATCTTCTAGAAGCGGAAGCTTCTATTAGTTCTTCTTACATTTGACTTATTTTTCCTTATTTCTATGCCTTATTAATATTGGCCTTTATTACATGGAAAATATATTATTCTACCTACATGACGAGTTAGGGAGGTTAGGTCCCTAACACCAAGAGAACTTATCAGTGCTCACATATTTTTTTAATGAATCTAAAAAATTCTTCAAAGTGTCCACCTTCATCAGCAACACCTTCTTTTCTTCAACCATGTCTCTCACAAAGCGATATTTAACATCAATATGCTTTGTATTTGAATGATAAGTTGGGTTCTTCGCCAGAAAAATTGCACTCTGACTATCACAATCTATCCTTATAGCTTGTTGTACCAACCCAATACCTAAACAAAATCTTTATAACCATACTGCTTCCTTGCTTTCATTAGTGGCTTCCATGTATTCAACTTCTCTAGTTGAAAGTTCCACTACAGATTGTCCTTTGCTCATCCAACTGATTGCTCCTCCAAACAGGTTAAACCTGTACCCGCTTGTCGATCTTCTATGATCCAGATATCCAGCCCAGTCTGCATCCAAAAATACATGTATTTCCAACACTCTAACCAAACCTGGTCTTCCTTGGTAGCACAGTCCATAACTATTAGTGCCACACAAATACCTGAAAACCCTCTTTATTGTTGTCCAATGCTCCTTTCCTATTTTTGACATATACTTGCTCAAAAATCCCATTGCATGTGCAATGTACGGTCTAGTACAAACCATTTCATACGTCAAACTGGAAACCACACTTGCATATGGCACACGATACATGTCCTCCTCCTCTTCTTGTGTCTTGCGACACTGATCCGCAGATAAATTTACACCTACATGAATAGGGATCCTGATCAATTTACATTCCTGCATATTAAACCTATGCAATATTGTCTCGACATATTTTCTTTGATTTAACTAGAGTTTCTTGTTTTTACGATCTATTTTAATTTCCATGCCCAAAATGAAATTTGCAACACCAATATCCTTCATGTCAAATTTAGAGGAAAACCGAGTTTTCACATCCTAGATAATCTCCTGGATAATCTCCTTCTAGCTACTTCATGTAGATTTATTCTTCCAGATCCCCATGTAGGAATTTTTTCTTCACAACCATCTATTCTATTTTAAAATCAAATGCAACAACAACAAATACAAAAAATCTAATAGAAGTTAAATTGGCAACAAGAGAGAAAATCTCACCAAAATCAATTCCCTCAACCTGGGAATAACCCTTTTCTACTAACTGAGCTTTGTATTTCTCCACTTTTCCTTCTACATTTAGCTTCTTTTTAAATACCCATTTGTTTCCAATGGGATTTCTTCCAGTCGACAACTCCACTAGATCCCAAGATGCATTCTTATCCAAGGATGTCATTTCTTTAAGAATGACATTTTCCCAAAGTTTTCCATCCTCTGAATCCACTTCCTACCTAACATTTATAGGATCATCATCAGTAATAGACAAAGACAAATTTGAACGGAAATCAGATGGAGTATAACTTTCCAGTAGAAATTTTTCCCTCACATATCTCCTCAATACTAGAGTATGATAATCTTATTCTTCTGATTCATGCTCTTTGGTAGAGTCTGATTCATCATCCTTTGGCTCAAACTCAATTTTATTTGGTTCTTCCTCGGTAGGACCTCCCGTTTGACAACATCCTTCATTTCTCTAAATACCACATCTCGGTTATACAAAACCTTTTTAGTTTTTGGGTTCCAAAGCTTATAACCTTTGAGACCATCATTATACCCAATAAAGATACACTTTTCAACCTTCTTATCTCACTTACTCTTGTTTTCCTTTGGAACATGAACGGAGGCCTCACAACCAAATACCTTGATATGTGTGAGAGAAGGTTTCTTACAGGTCCATACCTCTTGTAGAGTCTTTTCATCCAGTGTTGATGAGGGTGATCTGTTGACTAGGTAACATGCAGTACCCACCGCCTCTTCCCCAAAGTATTTCTTTAACCCGACACCATTGAGCATGCACCTTGATTTTTCTATCAACGTCATGTTCATCCTTTCTGCAACTCCATTCTGTTGAGGTGTATATGTGTTTATTAAGGTTGGTTGTCATTGATGTCAACCCTTGAAGAAAGTCCGGAAGTGAATTCTGGTAGCACAAAGGTTTGGGTAATGGACCCAAGTTTGTTTGATGTAAATATGACTCTGTCATGGTTGATAACAAGTACAAATGGATGAACTCCAAAGTGGTCCCTTTATGGTGAAATCCCTCATAGGAAGACGCTTTGCGGATTGAGTTATCATAGAAGTATGGTTAGAGAAACTATGTTTAATTGTGTAATAATGAGATGAAGGTCAGTGAATTTGTCAGTGAAACTATTCAAGATGGATAGTGTTTGTCATGCCAATTTCGGTGGTATGTGGAACGTCACATAACTCCTCACGGTTAGAGATTTATGGCCATGTGAAGTTGGAGAACCCTCATGAGTCATCTAGAAGCCCCTAAAAGTAAAAGTGTTTGCAAAAGAAATCATTTAAATAATAAAGTAAATGGAGAACTCCCTAAAATAAGGAAAGTGGAATGCTACATGAAAGTATAAATAAGAGGCAAGGCTCTCTCATTTAATTACACTTGAATATATTGAGTATCTTTTGTTGTGTGAGGCTTATTGCAAGTACTCATTGATACATCTGAAGTTGTGAAAGTCTGAGGTAGTACGAATAATAAAAACCCTATTTTCTGAGGCGTACATAGGCTAACAGTGTATTAGGGTGCGTACATATTGAGGCATACGCAGGTTGACAATGTATTAGGGTGCGTACGTATGCGGATTGGTAGTGTATTAGGGTGCATGCATGTTGGTGAAGCCATGGAAACTTGAGGAGATGAAGATGCAGAGGTTATAGATTCTGAGATCAAGCTCCCAGGAAGATCTACAGTGCTCAGATACATCAGATCTATCCATTGGTTCAAAAGGTATGTCTTATTTCTATGAATAGTTGGATTATGATGTATGCATGAGAAATTGTTATGGAGATTTGAGGATTCTCCCTAGAAAGACTAGCGATTGCATGGGATATTTTGTATAAGTCAGATCTACATAAATACAGTGCTGGTATATTTATCATTGATACTTCTTATTGAGGCACATCTTGTATTTCTTGGCATATGGATAAGGGTTTTTGTGGTACATGGTTGAGAAGTGGTTGATGTATTGAGAGGTTGAATATCAGAAAGGGTTTGATGACTAGATCATGTGAGGGATATTATACTTGTTCATGATTACACGCACCTATATGGCACATGACTAGAGAGAGATATATATAACTTGGGTAGAGGTTATGTATGAGGATGCATGCACATGGTACAGTTACAGTTTGGATACAGTGACAAGCTGCAGATATATGTGAAAGAAGTGGTAGAGGGTCAGAAGTTTTCATAAGAAAGAAAAACCTTGTTTTTAGAAGGAATAAGCAGGTTGGATAACAGTTTGGTTGAGTACATACACAGGCTTCATAACAAATAGGGCGCGTACATACACATGATGCAACACTACAGGTTGCGTACATGTTGTATTTTTGTTGATACATGTTCAGTTCAGGTACATATTGATTACAGGGAAGTTGTACAGGTTGGATGCGGGTCAGTGGTATAGGTTGATAGAGTTGTACAGTGTCATATCTCACAGTGATAGTGTGACAGTGGTTTCATCATTCTACTTCTACGTCAGGGAGGTTGGACGAGGCAAGGATAGGTGGTTGTAGCCACCTTCCGATTGTAGCTGGAAAACATAGGGGGTTGTAGCCTCCTTCTGGTTGTAGCCATAGAATTGGGGAGTTGGATCTTCCCTCATGTTGGAGCCTGAGAAACTAGGGGGTTGGGTCCTCCTTCCAGTTTCAGCTGAAAAACAAAGGAATTGTGTGCTTCCAATGAATGTAATTCTTCAATACATATAAGCAAAATCATTCTGTGGTTTTCTCCCGCTTTGGGTTTCAACATAAAACACTGGTGTACTGTGTGTATGATTGTTCATTTGTTCATTTCTTATTTACTCTGCAGTTATTGGATGATAATGCTACATTGATATTTCACTTGGATTATATGGTTAAAAAGGATTAAATTGCTCTATTACTAATTCACCCCCCCTCTCAGTAATCCAACAATTGGTATCAGAGTAGGTTCCTTCAGAAATCAGTTTAACCACTGAAAGGTAAATCATGGAGAGAAACAACTTGTATAAAAATGGAATTCCATAGTTTGATGGAGATAAGTATGCATTTTGGAGCATAAGGATGAAAACATATATACATGCACAGGGATTTAAAACTTGGCAATCAATTGTAGATGGATACACAGTACCAGCAGTTCCACCAATAAATGACAAAGCAGTGAAACTTGGTCAGAATAATTCCAAAGCCACAAATGCACTTCTGAATGGTCTTGGTGAAATGATATTCACCAAAGTTGGACATTGTAAATCCGCTAAATATATTTGGGACAAACTTCGAAATATTTATGAAGGAGATTCAAAAGTCAAAGCAGCAAAGCTTCAAACTTACAAAGGTCAGTTTGAACAACTAAATATAAAGGAAGATGAGAATATTACATCTTACTTCTTACAAGTCGATGAAACAGTAAATGCAATCATGGGATTGGGAGAAGAAATCAAAGAATCGGTAATTGTTCAAAAGGTACTAAGATCTCTTCCTATGATATTTGACCCTAATATATCAACACTAGAAAAAAGAGCAGATCTAAACTCAATAAGCATGGATGAACTACATGGAATCTTCACAACATATGAAATGAGAACTAAACAGGAAAATCCAAGTGTAAAAGAAGCAGCCTTCAAAGCATCCAAAAGATCAAAGAAAAAGGGAAAGCAACAAGAAAAAGAACATAGCAACAATAGTGATGTCTCGGAAGATGATGAAGAAGTGGCCAACTTTGTCAAAAGACTGAACAAGGGAATTGACGGTAGGTATAGAGGTAAGCTTCCTTTAATTTGTTTTAATTGTGATGGTATTGGTCATTTTTATAACAAATGTCCTCATAAGAAAAAGAGAAATGATGAAGGTGACTCAAAACGAAAAAAAACATCTAAAGCCAAAAGAACCAAAAAGAAAGTTTTCAAGAAAATCTTATGCACCAAAGAAGACATCTCATCATCATATGAAGATGAAGTCAGTGACAATGAGACAGAAAGAGTTCTATTCATGGCAGTATAAGACTCTGATAAAGAAGACTCTGAAGTAGAATATGAAGAAGCCAAAGAAGATATTAAAGAGGCAAAAGTTTACTACCGAGAGGAATTGTTGAGTGCCATAGAAGTTATCAGAAGGGAAAAGAGGAAAAATAAGAAGCTACAAGTGGAACTAGACAAGAAAAAAGACACTTAGGAATTATAACAAATGATAAAAAAAAATTGAAGGTTCAAATTGAAGAAGATAAGAGAATTGAAGAAGCACTCAAAGAACAACTAGAAGAAAAAGACAGGATCGTTGAAAAATTGGAAGCAAAAATTGTCACATTAAGAAAGGATCTTCAAAAGAAAAATATGTAGAACATCTCAAACATTTTGAATGACATTATCAGCAGTCAAAGGCCTAATCGTGAAAATTTTGGACTTGGATACAATCAGACAGAAAATGGATCAAGCTCCAAAACAATAGAACAAGAAACAAATCCAAAAATCTATGCAGAAACAATCAAAGGGGATAGGAAGGTCTACATAGAAAATTACAGGGACACTCCACCGAAAAGATTCAGATTCAGAATCAATGACTGATAGAAATAGATAGGCCTTGGGAAGAAGAAGGATTCATAAGATCACCTCCTTTCATAAGATCTTCAACTCCCAGGTATCAAACTATATTTTTTGGTTTATGTTATGCATGTAATAATTTTGGACATAAAGCTGTGAATTTGGAGAGCTAACAACACAAACATAAACAACTTTGAAAGTCATACACAAAAGGGTTATCCAAGAAGGCCTAATGAAACACAGAGAATAAGTTACTGTAATATACCAGATATAAAAAGTATGCAGAATAGAAATAAAATGCTAGAAATGGCAGAATAACAACAATATAACCAGAACAATCACCACAATAGCACTGAAATGATATAAGAACAACAACATAAATAATACTTTGATTCTGAAATCAATGTTCACAGGCCTCTTCGAGGGGGAAACCTCTAGTTGAGCAGTGCTCTATTAGAATATTATGCAAGATAAGGTTCTCATACCCTTGACTCCTATTTATACTAAATATGTCTATTAAAAGAAGCATCTAGAGGAAGATCCTTCTAGAAGAGGAAGCTTCTATTAGGTCTTCTTACATCCGCCTTATTCTATTTTATTGAAAGGTATTATTAATATTGACCTTTATTACATCCAAATATATTTTTCTACCTATGTGTGGGTTAGGACCCTAACATGTCTTCCCCCTTAAAAACAGCCTTGTCCTCAAGGCTTGAGATGAGGAAATTGTTGCAGAATGGTAGTTGGTTCCCAAGTGGCGTCTGCTGGAGTTGTATCTTTCCACTGGAATAACACTTCTTTGATGGTTCTTTGACGTAGGCGACCCTCACATTGGTCCAAAAATGCTTCTGGATGTAGCCATATGGATCCTTCTTCAGCTAAATTAGGAAGGTTGGTTTGAATTTGGCACTTAGCTCCAATCACCTTCTTTAAGCATGAAACATGAAAAACAGGATGTAGCTTCGAATGGCTGGGAAAAGATAATTGATAGGCTACTTGTCCCACACTCTTGAGAACGGTATAAGGACCATAAAATTTGGGCACTAGCTTCTGACAATGCCCGACCTTGAGGGAAGTTTTCTTGTAAGGTTGCAGTCGAAGAAACACCTGATCCCCTTTTGCAAATTGACATTCAGAGCGACCTTGATATACTTGTTGCTTCATGAGATTTTGTGCCATGACCAAATTCTCTTTGAGGGTATGGAGAATAGCCTTTCGAGCTGTAAGTGTTTGTTCAACCGCCTAGACCTTCGAGGCACCCGGTAAGTATGAGAGAACTGAAGGTGGCTTCTGTCCATATACC
>SNQJ01S0065827.1:15593-25947 GCA_010110895.2 Picea sitchensis | reverse complement strand
GCTATCCTCACTGTTGTCATCAATGACAAGCATTCACTGCATTCTGTCCACTGAATTTGCCAACACTCCAAAGATCCAACTGTGGCCTTGTCCCCATCGTACGATTTATCAAAGGCTTCTGTGATACCCTGGTGGTATCCTTCCTGTAATCTTTCAACATAAGTGAGACAACCTGCCACTGAAAATAGCTGATGAATCTCTGGGTGAGACTGCAAATACTGCATACTGTATAGCTCCTTTATGAGAGCTGGACATCCTCACTTTTTCCTCATCTACAATAACCATGAATTAGTCTGAAAATCCCGAAACAAACGTTTCTTACCAATAGGCAGGGGCTTGCAGGCGAAGGTAAAAAACTTTTGTGTTGTTAAAATGGTGAAAGAGCACCCTTTATAACTCTCCCCATGTGTTGTGTTTAAATTTGAATGATTGTTGTTGTCAACCAAATACGGGAACATTTGAAACGGGTGTGACAATGGCTGAACAATCTTTTGAGATGACAAGAAATTGAACCCTCACACGATCTGCATAATCATTTACATAAACGGTGGCAAAGAACGTGGGATAATGCCAAAAGACCACTTAAGTTGCCATTATGTCTTGATGTCACGTGTCCTTCAATTAACATTTAGGCTCGCTTGATGTGCTGATTAAAAACCCTGCCTTCACTTTCGCCGGCTCCTCTGTCCTTTGAAATGTCATTTTTCCGCCAAAAGCTTGAACTTTCAACTGCTCATCTTAAGCTTCAAAACAACATTTAGCCGCCAAAAAGGTTTTCTGTATCTTTTTTTTTAAAACAATCAATGTCAAATCGACTTATTTGGACTTTACAACTTATTCTCTATGCTTAGAGACCATAGACCACAAAAGATTAAAAAAGGACACTCATTCATGACTATGCTATGACCTAAAAATCGAACAAAAAGACAAGTTTATTTTGGGAGATAACAACAGGGGCATTACGCAAACCAAAAGGAAGAACCCTATAGGAATAGGTCCCCCATGGGCAAGTAAATGTGGTTTTGTCCTTGTTTTCTGGTGAAATTTTGATCTGATTGTAACAACTAAACCCATCCAAAAAAGAAAAATACCTCTTCCCAGACAAAAAGTCCAAGACCTGGTTTATGAAAGGCAAAGGAAAGTAATCTCTGTAGGTAGCCTTGTTCAATTCTCGAAATTCCACACAAATCCTCCATTTACCATTTTTCTTAGAGACAATAACTAATGGGGATACCCACTTGCTATCCGATATAGGGTAAATGAAATTGGCATACAAGAGTTTCTGGAGTTCTTCTTTCACTATGTCTTTCAAGGATGGATTCATTCTTCTTTGGGGTTACCTAACAAGTTTGATTTGGTCATTAGTGTAAATATGATGCATACAAGTGTCTGGGTGGATCCCTTTCATGTCAGACTAATCCCATGCAAAAGCACCAGATTTCCCTTGAATCATTTGAATCAACTTTTGTTGCTGATCTGTTTCTAAGCTAGCATTGATATACAAAGATTTTCTAGGACTGATTTCAACAGCCTGGACAACTGATTCTTTCCCTTCATCTACTTGTGAAACGGTGGCTACTGTAGAGGTGGAGGGGTGCCATATTTCTTGGAATTCAGAGCTGAAGATATGTGTGTATCCAGGAAGAGATTGAGGGTATTCAATGCATTCTGTATCAACAAAAAATAGGCTTAAGATTTGTTCTTCAGTTTGCTCTTGAACTCCTTTTACTTGTTCGAGTGTCAATAAGTGCTGAGTACAATCCTCCTCCCCATAGGGATTCTCCAACTAGAGAGGAACTTCAATGGCTGGTTGGGTAGGAGGAAAGAGGATAAGTTTTTGACTTTGGGTGCCATTGGAAATTGTCATTTCTACAGACCGACAACTAATAAACGCATCAGTAGTGGCCAACCAAGGTCAACGAAGCACTACTAGATGTCCCGGTTTGGAGGATTTGGGACGAATCGATAAGAAATCAACAGGGTATTTCCAAGAGGCCAAAGTAACTATTATATCATCTAGACTTCTTGCTGGGCTAATGACTGATTTGTCTGCTAATTTCAGCAAAGTCTGTGTTGGTATTAGGTGATTTAGTTGTAGCGTTTTCATGGTGTCAACCGACATAACATTTATTGCTGCTCCTAGATCAATATGTGTGTTTGGAAAAGGAATACCGTTAATGTCTATGGTTACTACTGGATTTCTTGGATCATTATATTTGGATGGCATTTCTGATATAAATTCTGATAATTGTCCAACCACTTGTATAACATGAGAAGGCTCCTTCCTCTTCCTCCTTCTCTTTTTAATGAAAAAATCCCTTAAAATCTTAGAATAAATAGGTATATACTTGATGGCATGAAGTAGGGGAATATTCACACATATGTTTCTAAGTTCAGTCTTTAGATTATGTCCTAGAGGTATGTCAGATTTCTTCACAAGTAACGTTTCTGGATTTAAAGGAGGAGGATTAATTTTCCGAGGCATTTCTGCTGGGTGAGAAGTGTGAGGAGGAGTTTCCTGTTGTACATGGGTGTTTCTTTCTTCATTTAATTGGTTATCCATTTGTTCTTCTTCTTAAACTGCTTGATTATCTATTTGTTCTTCTTATTGATCTTCTTGATTATCTACTTGTTCTTCTTCTTGAATAACCACAGTAGGAGTTGGTTTATTTACAACCCTCCATGATCTTAATTCAATTCCATTAAATGAAACAGGAGTTATCACATAAGTGGGGAAGGTTTGTACTTCAATATTTTGTATAGGCTGTGTAGGTCTATTATTTGGATTAGGAATGGGTTGTGCAGGAATAGGGGTAGGCCGAGAAGGGTTTGGGATATGTGCAACTTGCATTTGTTGCTACAAATTTGGGTTCATAGGCAGTGCAAGTTGTTGCTGCAAATTTGGGTTCATAGGCAGTGCAAGTTGTTGTTGCAGCCATGGAGGTGGAGGAAGAGCAGGGGGATTAAATCCCGGTAGCAACTGAGAAATATTGGAAGGGTATTGTGGGTAGGTGGGAAAGGTTGCTAGTTGAAAGGTGACATTCCCATATGTAGGCCCCCTCCATCCTTGTTGCCAAGAATGGATTTGTGGTTGCTGAGGTGACCATTGAGGATAGGACATTGGAGGTACCCATTACTATTGTGAATATTGTGTGGTAGGGTCTACAAACATATTGGGATTTTGTTGTCTCCATGTCCTCTTGGGGGGATATGATGTTTCCTGAGGTTCCCCCCTCCCTTGACAATGGCTTTAAGTCTAGGTAAATAAGAGCACTCACTGGTAGGGTGATCTTCTGTACAAAGGCCACAGATTTCAATAACATTAAGGGGGGATTCCTTTTGAGGATGACTTTTCCTACACCAAGGACAAAAAATTGTCAAAGTATCATTTTCTTCTTCTTGTTTTCTTTTAATTTTAATGGTATCAAGTTGGGAACTGATGGTGTTTACGATGTCTGTTTTGAATTTTTCTAGTAGATTCCCCAGTTCAATCCTAGTAACACCTCCTGGTGTGGGTTTAGGAATTCTGTTTGTGGGATCCCTTACACTTTTTCTTGTTTTGGCTTGACTACAGGAGTGCATTTTACAATACTCTGCAATGTCTGCAAATGGAGTTTTCTACACATCTCCAGAACTCATGAGGTTTAGTACTTGAATGCAGTCATCCCTCACACCTTTTAGGGAGATGGTCCTAACTGTGGCTGTATCTAAGGCAAATTGCTTTGTATTTTGGTAGTTGTATAGGAACCTTTCTAGGTAATCTTCCAAACTTTCTTCCTTATATTGCTGCATTTTAAATATGTCATTTCTAGCATCCCTAGGTCTACAGTAATCTTGATATTTCTAGAGGAAAGTCTCCTTCATACCATCCCAAGATAAGATAGTGTGCTCTCCTAGGCTCATAAACCACCTTAATGCTGAGTCTTTTAGTGTGGCTGGAAAGAGTTTTAGTTATAGTGCATTATCAGTGTAATTATAACTCCTACATAGTATATCAATTTAAAACAAAAATGAATCAGGATCTTCTGTTGACATACCATGGAAGTGAGGCAGTGAGGACAATGGAATATTATTCATAGCAACGTCTCTGGCGATGTCCAATATTGAGAATCCAAATGTCTCTATTTTGTTGTTTGCATTTTCCTCTTCATCTGCCATGTCTCAAAATAACACTTTGTAGGTTGCTGGTGATGTTTCCCCACTAAGTGATGGTTCAACCACTGGGTTGTTTGGTATATCTAACTATTCCAATACCTTTTGTGTTTCCCCAATGGCAGATGCATCTTCCTCTATCACTACCTCTGTCTCTTTTCCAACTCTTCCTTCTGATGGGGTCGCCAATGCTTCCCATCTTGCTTGTTGTATTATGCTTTCAATCTGAACAATGGATTCAGATTTAGTGCCTTTGGCTATTGTTTCAATTGCTACCTTTGAACTTTATCCTCTGAGAATTGTTCCTACATGAATTTTAGCTGAATTAGTGTGGTGAGGGGGTTTTCTTGTTGTTTGTTTTTTTATTTTTTTCTGAAATTTTGGAAGAAATAAATCTACATGAACCTTCATTTAGATGAATCAATTGAACATGAACCTATACCAACACCACCACTTCCCATATGGGTTTGTTCAACTCAAGAAGGAGTTGGTGATCTAGCTGGTGATCCTTCAGATCAGTGTTAGACACATTCACAGTTCTAGCTAGCCTGCTCTCTTTTCTCTCAATTTTCAAAGACTCATGATCTAGGCATATTTGTAGAATATTTTGTCCATCCACATTGGGACACAACAATGAATGAAGAATATCATTCCTAAATGGTGAACGATACTTGGGATATTGCACCTCTTCCAAAAGGAAGAAAACTTGTCATAAGTAAATGGGTATACATAACTATGTATGCATTAGATGGAAGTCTTGAAAGACATAAGGGCCAATTAGTTTCCAAAGGATTCTCTCAAGTTGAAGGAATTGACTACAATTAAACCTTTCCCCCCATAGTTTTGGGCCCGATATATGATAATTTTTATGATGGTTATTATACACTTTTTCCGCATGTACATATGTGTTTTTCATCTTTTGAAGGAGCTTTTTGAAGAATTTCATGATAAAACGGCATGATCGACATAAGGTATGTATAATTCATGTTTAATGATTGTATAGAGTATAATTGATCATGTTTTCACGCTTCCAAGGATCTGATTCACGTTTTTTGGTGTTACAGGGCAAAATCACAAGGCGTTTTTCCATCCAACACTCCGTCCAGTGCTTCATCCGGCACTATTACATGAAACAAAATTAAACATTAATTTTTGGGAGGATGAAGTGGAATATAAAAAATCCGTCACATGGGTTTTGTGCGCAGTATGCCCAATGTGGGCTGTTTCTTGAAATTGTGAACGGATTAAGAGCAGTTCGTGGTTCTCAATTCGACATCCGACACTCGTTCCAGTACTCGATCCGACACTCCGTCCTGCACAAAAACGTAGGGTGACTTGGTGGTTATGGAATTGGCGGCCAGTGATGGGAAAATCGAAAACGTGGGTTTTTTTCGTGCTTATCCCCTCCATCCCCTCCAACTACTGAACTCTTGACAACTCAATTTTGGGTTGTTATGGTGGGTGATTATTGGCTCGCTCTGTTTCGACAGTTAGGTCACCATTAATGAAATTTGCCAATTTTAGAAGTGGTTTGAACCTCCTATGGTCGACCACTTGGCATATAAACATTATAAATACCACTAGGATGATCATAAGATTGTTAACCAAGTAGAAGAGCCAGTGTATTAGAGACAAATTCATTTTTTCTCTGTTTTGAGTTTTTACATTGCCAGGTTATGCCAGAAATACGTTTTTGAGTTTTCATGGTGATTTCGAGTTGCTGAATTTGTGGTTGGATTTTAGGAAGTAGCCATGACTTGCTGGGGGGACCACTAGTAGTCTGGTTACTGTCTTTCTATTGTTTATGTATTTCATAGTTTAGTTGTTTTCTTCATTTTCCTATACATGCATTTTTATTATGTTAATTAGTTTGCTGTTATAGTTTAATTGTGTTAGTTTCCTTTTGCAGGTTAATATGAAGGAGTTTTGTTAGTATACAATGAGTTCTTAGTTAGTATAGACAAGCTTAAGCTTGAGCCACTAATCCCCGTGTGATTAAATAATAGATTAGAATTTATGTATGCTGAAATAGATTAGTTAGAGTTTAAAATAGAATTTTAAAACAAAGTTTTAATTAGAATGGAATAGAGTTTTTATTTGGGTTTTCTTTGACAGGGATTTTGATGGATGTATACATTTCATTTAAGTTTGAATAGTTAATCATTTCCTTATTGCAGTTTGAATAGTAAAGTAGACATAGCATAGTTTCATTTTATGCAATTTCCTTTCCTAGAATTAAAATGCAATTACATTTCTTAGTTAATGGTTAAATCTAATTTTGCTTACATAGTGTAGAAGTATAATGATGATCTCGTTATGATGTTAATGGTTTATACATGAATATACAGGGCATTTAACATTCGTTTTATCATGGCTAAACTCTCCTTGGATTGTTTAATCCATACTTTTCATTTTGCCATTGAAATTAGCGTTGAGCTTATACCACTTGAGTTGTCCTTTGTTGTTAAGTGTCATCGAGATATCATTCGATACCGGAGACATTCACACAACCACCAACATTATATTTGAGTTGTCATAGGTTACAATAAATAGTTTTCCCACTTTCATAGATATAGTTTCTTGCTTTCATATATTAGAATATAGTTGTATTGTTGCTATAGATAGGTAGACTTTGTTTTGATAGATTAGATGGCAGTTTGCTTATTATAGATCAAGAATTAGTTGATAGTTCTTCTTGCTTTCAATATAATAGATTTCATTTCATGCATTGCATTGAGAATTTAGATTTCCTTTCACGCATTAGAAATAGTTTTGCATTAGGCATTTAGTTCACTTGCCTCTTAAGCTATATAGTTGTTCAATGAGAAGTTTTTGCTTGCAGTAGTTAGTTGTCTTTGCTTACTTGTCTATTGCTTTAGTAGGTTAGATAGTTGTCTTTGCTTACTTGTCTTTTTCTTTAGTAGGTTAGTTAGGTGTCTTTGCTTACTTGTCTATTTGCTTTAATAGGTTAGATAGGTACTTTTGCTTACTTGTTTATTTATTTGCTTTCATAGGGTAGTTGCTCATTGAATGTAGGTTGGCAAGTTAAAATAGTTTGCTTTCGTCATTTGCTTATTATGCTTAGTAGTTTGCCTTTGCTTACTGTTGAACTAGTTTGCTTTACTTGGGGCTTTTACTTTCTTTCTTAGAACTATCCATCGATCCTTGGCCCAAAGAATACTTAGGTTACCTAGTTTCCAATTGCTTAATAGGGTTTGCTCATTAGATAGTTTTGCTTGAGTAGATTAGCCTTAGATAGCTACCTTCCTTAGCTAGACCATACTCCTACCCGCCTTCTACCTTTGGCATATATTTTTCTACAACTCTAAGTTTACTTACCCTGGGTTGACAATTTAATTGAGGGTTTTTACTGTGTTTTTAGTGCATATAGAATACCCATCATTTTTGGCGCCATTGTCGGGGAGTTGTCTCAAGGTAGGAAGTAGTTAGGAAATAGATCATCCTTAGACATTAGCATTATATTGGTGGCGGGGGAGCTTTAAGACAAGAGGTAAGAACCTGCACATCTACTATAGCAGGTTCCCCCAAACCCAATGGAAGCTTTTCTTTTTCTTTTTGTTTACTTTCATGAAATAGACCTAGAAACCAGATGGTAGATTTTCTCTTTTGTCTTTACTTTCTTTCATGAATAGGCATAGAGACCCACAAGGTAGATACATTAAATCAAAATCAGACCTTTCAACTAAGGTTCCTTCCGATCTCTTTGGGGGAAGGAACGTTCCACTCATAAACTCCGCAGACTGATACCGAAAAACAGGAGTTAGCTCAACACAAAGAGCTAAAGCAGTCTCTAAAGAGACTAAAATAGGGAGCACTATATAAAAAGAAATTGAAGCATCAATAATAGTGGGATAGGAGGCAAGACCACTCGAGCCTTCCGTAGAACCAAAAAATACAACCTTTGTTTTCTTACCACCATCAGGAGATCCTAACTTTGTGGACATCATCTTTATGTGAACCAATTTTTATCAAATGACAAGATGAATTCAGAAGAAATCATTAGCCTGAGGGAACTTTCTCAAATCCTAGCAGCAGTCGGGATTTGTTCTATTAAGGAAGAACGCATCTTGACAATAGCCAAGAACTTGTCTACCTTTCCGAAAATATTAGAAGAATCAAGGTCCTATGAGCTACAAAATGATTTTCCTTTCCAAAATGTGAAGGAAACTGAGAAAGTATGGACTACACCTAGTGGAGAGAAATCATTAAGACCTGAGATTGAGGAGTTCTCAACATCCATCTCATTAGATCCTTTATGTACTTAAGAAATCAATCATCTAGAAGAAGAGGATCTACATAGCATGATGAAGGACAACATAGAAATTACTGTTGATAAACATCATGATTACATTGAAATTTGGTTTCAAGAGGTCATCATGCCACAATACTATTCTCTTCTTCAACACCTTCTGATGCCCAAACAAGTAGGTTGGTTGGTTCTTCATATCCAGGTAATCACTGCAATAACTTTTTCATACATGGATATGAGTATGTTTCTTATCTTGCTCCACACATGGTTACATTGGAAGAGTTCTTACACGTGAATACATATTTTTTCCTTTTCTTTTTAGGTAGGGTAGGATAGTAAATAAAAGCTGCATGTTGTTAGTTTAGCTTAGAAGTCTAATGCAACCTCATTTTACATTTTCTTTTAATAAGAGAACTATGAGATACACATTCCTATGACTTGATCTCATTGATCTCAATAGTTTATTATATTTTAGAGTGTGATTTTTGCAAACAGTTTTAGAGATCTCTGTAGGTATTTATTTCACCAGGAGTAGATAGTTTTAAGGAGATATAAAATAATTTTTTTTCTTCAAAACATTGCTATACTTGAACCTTGTTGTCTGCTGAGCATCAAATGAATAGTGACTTTCCGTAATTAGCCATGTTTTTGCAAAGACTTTCATCTTCTTTTTCTCAAGGCATCTTAAATAGAAGTTGCTCTTGAACCTTCACCACTATATAAGGAAGTGACATCGTAACCATCAAGCTTAAAGGTCTCTCATACAATTTTTCCAAGAAACCTGAGTAAGTGAGTCAAGTGTCTTTATCAAAGAGTAACAAGGAGGTCTAATTAGCGGTTAGTCAAGGAAACATCACAATAACTACAAACGAAGAAAGTAAGTTGAGCCTAGAGATACCTTTCTGTTCTTTCTCAATGGTACCATCCACTACACACTAAATAGCTTGATTATATCATATCTTTAGATAGTCCACGTCCGCTTAAGTACCCCTTACATCGAGACAATGACTAAGTGATATAACGAAAATTCATCCTCTAACATAAATACCATCCCAATTGAAAAAAAAGAGAAAGAAAAAGTTGTTTTCAGAGTTGTTCCCCCTTCTTCTTGCATAAGCAATCTTATACTAAAATCTTAAAAGATGGAGGGCTAGTCTCTGAGGGTTTAAGAGGCTAACCCATCGGGATACTGAATAGGTCTGCTGCCAGTGGGTACCGGCCTGTGGTATGACTAGGTAAACCCATCGGAGTACTGAACAGGCTTGCTGGCAGCAGGGCATTCTACCTAGCGAGGATGGTAATTTGCCAAAAATAAATAATAAATTTAAACTTGTCCTAATGTACGACATTACTTGTAGACAAAGATGACATGAAGTATGTATGGTTAAGCTAAGGTTAATGAACTCCATAAACTTTCCATTGGGAAATAACTCTAATACTATCTTGAAACTCTCTTGCCTACCTCTTCTTATCTATATATAGGATCTCTTATCCTATAGGTGGGGCCATCTTCTAACCGTCTCGTCAGACCAATCTATGAAATTTTATATTTACACTTGACATACTATAAATATTCGGCTATTGGGGGATACTGACTGGTTTCCTATACTTTTGATTGTGAGGTGTCATAATACTTAGGTGTGGAGGAGGGGTTCATGAGTTGACAAATGATAACACTGCCGAGAAGAAGTAAATCTTTGTGAAATTTTGTATTATTTTGATGATACAGGTTATTACATCAGCAATCATTTTATTTTGAAGTGCTAAACTCCTGTGTGCTATAAATTGTTGTATATGTACTTAACAGACTATTATGTTTGTTTATTTTTGTTACAAGCTGTTCATTGTAGGTTTGACATTACATGTTCTATGCAAGTGGATTGAGTGAGCATGGTGGAAAAATCAACAACAATGGAACACTCTTAGCCTGCC
>SNQJ01S0065826.1:0-45578 GCA_010110895.2 Picea sitchensis | reverse complement strand
ATTTTCTCAGGAAAAGTTCTTCTCCCTTCTCTCTTCAGGAACTCAGGCCACTGACCCCTCTGAAGGCAACAGATAGGTTTACATCATTAACAGTCATAGGGATGGCGAAAATAATGTGTAACACCAAGGCCTCTTCTTCTTCTTTTCGTCTGGCTTGATCTCTTTCAATCCAAGGTTTCCCTAGTAACATGGTAAATGGGGCGTTGTCTTCAATACATTTGATAATCTCAAAATCTTCCTTTGTCGAAGTTCCATTGACAGTCATAGGTATCTGGGCAAGCCTTCCCAATAGGTTTACTAGATTTCCTCTGAATAAACTTATTCCTCCTAGGGAAGGGATCATAGCAGGCCTTCTGATAGCTTCCCAGGTTCTTTCTTGCATAATATTCACTTGTGTCTCTTCATCAAGAACACAGTAAATGTCGAAGTCCCCTATTCCTGCTTCAATGCATTCTTTTTCTTTGAAAATCTATGATAATCTGACATGTCGGTGGTCATTCAGGGTCTCTTTCATTTGTATCAATACTTTCTCTAATTCTTGTTGGGGTTCTACCTTTTCTAGATCTACCTTAGGGTTTTCTTGATTTAGATTCATGCCTTCAAGCTTAGCGACCATTCTAGGGAAATCCAACACTTCATGTTCCATAGCTTAACAAAAAAGACAACTAGGTCTTCTTCTAGAGAATTCCTTAGCAATATATCATGGTATTATGCAACTGTAACAGAGGGTCAATCCTCTCTTTATTTTAAATGATCCCCAGATCCCTTTATACTACGCACTAGGATCATAGTAGTTAACCTACAACAAATTCTTTCTAGGATCCTGCATCCATTTGTTAGTCCAAACATTCTTTCTATGCATAGGTATAACATATCTTTCATTATTCTTATCAGATCTATTCATATCAAACCTTCTTTCATCTATTAACACCCTAGCTTTCAAACTAGGACAAAACCTATCAGAAATACCTAGATCCATACTCTAGAAACAAAAAATTCCACCTATCTTACTTTTACAGAGCACAAATATTTCAGATCTAAGACTTGCTTAACTATTCTTACCTTTAATAGAGCACAAATATTTCATATCTAAGACTTCTTTAACTATTCTTACCTTTAACAGAGCACAAATTTTACATATCTTACCTCTTTCAATCAAAACTTCTTGCTTTTACCTTCCTTGGAGCACAAAGCTTTCAGATCCTGCTTCTTCTCTATAGATCCGACCTTCTTTCTTTCAGATCTGGCCTTTTCTCTTCAGATCAAGATTCTTTCTCTTAGATCTAACCTTCTTTCTTTAGTACGGAGTTTCACAGATTAAGTATAATATTTTGCACTTGGGCACAGATCTACGCACAGAGCTTCCTCTTTCTTAGTTCCCAGAAATCACAGTTTTAGGTCCTAGAAATAGAACCATTTGTTGGCACAGGGGAAAACCTAGGGTTCAACACTCAAGAGTGCACCAACAAATCCCTAACTACCATCCCTTTCAACAACACCTGCGAAGCAGATGAAGTCTCATCCAAGGTAGAGGCAGGGGTGGTTGTAGGACTCAAGTGTCTGCAATCTTAGATGGGACACAGATATGTGATTATATTGTTTACAGATAAATTAGCATCGATAGATTATCAATATTCAACCATTACTCTACTTCACAGATAGCACAAAGCATCGCAACATTCACTTCGGTCTAAGGTATTTCAACATTTAGTCATAGTAGAACATATCAGATCTGTTAGATCATCACTAAGAACATTCATACATGTCTAATAAGCACAAAGAATAAGAAGATCTATCTAAACATGTCCAAGAACGTAGCAAAATAAGGGATAAACACATCAAGTCTAAGCACAAAGAATAACACACAGTATTTACGTGGTTCACCCCCACCCTGGGGCTACGTCCACCAACTCTTCTTCTTTATTGTCTTCAGTCAAATAGGTTACAAGTAAAAATCCACCAAAACCCTACTTTGCATAGGACATAATATTTGTGCACCTCGCTAGATCCTCCTTCCCCGAGTATCTTAGCACCCAGTCTCTTACAACCACTTTCACTTAACACTGTAAGTTCAACAGTATGCACATAGCCTACTCGATCACATAGATCACTTGCACATAGAAATATTTACCTTCACATAGATGTATTCTACTACATACATCACCTAACTTACTTATTTATACATACAAAATAGGCCTAAACATGGGCAAAGCCCATGGGCCATCATCCCATTCCTGTTACATTATCCCAAAAACCCAAAAAGGACCCAAAAGTGGGTCGAGATTCCACAATCTCTGCTTCGTCTAGCGCTCCATCTTCGACAGTATGTCGAAGTCCCGAAAATGGTCAAGCATGACCAAGT
Organism: Picea sitchensis; assembly: GCA_010110895.2. Classification (NCBI taxonomy): domain Eukaryota; kingdom Viridiplantae; phylum Streptophyta; class Pinopsida; order Pinales; family Pinaceae; genus Picea; species Picea sitchensis. The sequence goes on along the minus strand of SNQJ01S0065826.1, from coordinate 43,216 downwards.
ATCTCCCAAAACTTGGTCAAGGGCCAATAGGTCTCCACACCTAACCTATTTAGACCAATGCAAAATTTCTGCACCCTACCAATATATGGCATGTCGAAACCCCAGATCTCTACACTGTACCCTATTGCTGGATTGCGATAGTTCCTGTAAATTTTTTGGATTAGGAATTTTTGTATTCTGACACCCAGTTTTGTTTTGATCACCTAGGAAGAAATTTTAGGGCCAACATTTGACTATTTTCTGAGTGTGAGACTTGTTGTTGATCGGTTTTCAGGGATTGAAAACCCTTCTTTATCTTTCAGTAAGTTTTTGCTTCTTGAGTTTTGTCAACAAGGTTATAATCTTTGAATTTGATTTTGAGTGCTTGATTGATTAAAAGTCTTTGAATCTTCTTTTAGCCATCTTTGATTTGTTTTATCTTGTTTTCTTTTAAAGATTTGATCTCTTCCTTTGAGTGTATTTTTGTTACAAAGCATTGTTTTTTCTTTAGAGTTGTTTGGTGAAAGAACTTCTTCTTCTTTTATTGAATAATTCGTGTTAAAAGAGAAAATTTGTTTGGGTTGCTTTGTTTTATAGCGAGTTTCTATTTCTTTTATCTATATTTAAAACAAAAAATCTCATTTCTTGATTTTCATTAGATTGGGGGCATCCTTGCATTTGAAGTAGTGAAATTGCATGGTTTTTGGCATTTTTTAGTCTTGATGAGTTAAACAATTTTGGGACATTGTGCATATGGGAATGATAAACGTTTTCTCCTTCTCATATTATATCTTTCATAGAAATGAAATATTTGCATTCTCATTTCTTTACATTGTTTAGAGTCGATCAAAACATCATTTTGTCGATGCCATTTTCCTCTTGAGTAACAACATCCTTAAAAATAAAATGCTTATAAAAATTGATTAGACATTTTATATTTTCTGGTAGAAAACCTACATTAGATTAATTGTAGGGATTTGAAATAGGTGTGAAAGATAACTTTCCAAAGATGCAAACAAACATAGAATCTTGTGTTAGGGAGCAGTGAAATCCAATTGCTATATTTTTTCCTGGGAATCCCTTCTCACACAAGGGTCAAATATAAGTTCGTATTAAGACTGACAGATTTACTCACCCTGCTTTGTTGGTCTTGGTGTAGATATTGTGCGTATTACGAGGGTCGCTTGAAGGTATACCCACAATGATGAGTGGAAGCCTTTCAAGTTGATCTCGAGATACATACCCTACATTTGCGCGTGGATTGGACTGTTGATTGTTTCCCCAAGAATCATTGTAGTAATTGGTAACCTTAGTGGCCTATCTCTTTAGGGTCTTTACACGAGGTGACTATGGAGGGGCAAGTCTTCACAGTACCTAGAATCGACATTGGCCAAACTCACTCAGGCTCCTTGGAGGGTATACCCATGATTATGTGTGGGAGCTTGCACCAGGGTGTAAGTCCATTAAGAAGGTCATCAACGTAACTTTTCCACCCGCTCTATCTCAGCCCCTTCTTATATTGTTCTTGTGACGTTGTATTTCATCACCAACCAGTGTTCTCATTGGGAGAAAGTTTTGTTTGCTTGCTTGCTTACTAGATTTTTAGCGTGTGTTGTTTGTTTTCCTTAACAGACTCTAGGTTGGATGTTTATTTAATGGCGTCCATTCTCGGCATGACCAATGAGGGAACCCCTTTTCCAGGGGAACCTTTTGTTTCTCCTTCTTACGAAAACATTGGTTCTCCTCACATCACTACTTTGAGCCTTACAAGTCTGACGATTGGATTGCTAGTATGGTTTTTTTCCACTTAGGTAATCCCGAATGCATATAGTGCTTCGGTAGTAAGAACTTACCCCCAAGAACATCAACCTCAGGTTGATCCTTTACCTTCTTCACCAATAAGATCTTCTTCACCTTCTTCACTTGCAAGGTCTTCTTCCGTTTCTTCTTCTTCGCCGAGTGAAATATTTACAGCTAGTAACCTAGTGGATAAGAAGAAGAAGAAAAGGAAGAATAAGAAGAATAAAAATAAACAAGGATCCAAACTTCCAACCACTTCCAAACATGTTGGAAAACAACCAGTTACTGATAATCGTGTTGGGACTGTTGATGGTGTCAAGATCACCCAAACAACCTGTAAGCCCAAGTACCTTTGCAGGATTTGTAAGGGTAGCCATCTTATTAAGGATTTCCCTAGTCTATTCAAGGTTATAGAATCATGGTCTACACACCCTCCCTAACCCATGTCGTCAACCTCTAAACAAAATGTTGATGACCTCCCGTCAACTAGTCAAGATACCGTTGGGAAGAAGAAAAGTAGAGCCAAGTTCCCGTGTATGTTGTGCGGAGGGAGTCATCAAACTCACCTTTTCCCATGTATGGATGAAGCCTCGAAATTACTAGAAGACATGACTATTTCCCAGCCTCAACTTCCAGTTTCTTATCGCAAGCTTACTCTCTACCCACCTATAGTTGATGGAATGATCAATCCGGTCCCTTCGTTGGTCATTTTGGTTGATAATGTAGTCAATATGGTCACGTCCTTAGTTGAACCAGTTGACAAAGTGGTCGATATGATCCCATCTTCGGTCAATCCCACTCTCCCATTAGAGAGTGAAACCCAAGCGATCGATCCTTTTCCACCTATCGACCCCATTCTCCCCTTAGAGAATGACACCGAAGTGGTCTATTTGATGTCATTATTAGTCGATCCTAATCTCTCACTAGAGAATAAACCCGATGTTGCCCATGTTTTTCTTGTTGATACAGACTCTACCGTGCTGGGCCGCATTTCTCCTTCTCCCGTAGAACCCCCTCCAAGTAGTGAGGCCATCGTTTTTAATTGGGGGGTGCTAACTAGACCTCGTCTTCTCTCTCACATTCCCTTCAATATTACAGTACAGGTTTGTGGTTGGGATGTTCCTCAAATGCTTATAGATGAAGGTTCGTCCGTTAGTATTTTGTCCTCTCTTTCTTGGAAAGATTTGGGTTATCCTCAGCTTATGTCGGTTACTTAGACTATGTTTTCTTTTAACAGAAGAACCAGTCACCCTTTAGGGATCCTTCCTCATTTTCCTGTAACTTTCGGAGGGAAAATTGTCTTTTTTGATGTCATGGTAGTCCAAGACCCCTTGGATTTTGATTTACTCCTTGGGAAAGATTGCGTCTATGCCATGAAAGCTATTATGTCCACTCTTTTTTGTGTGATATATTTCCCACACGATGAAATAATGGTGACTATTGATCAACTTTCATTTGTTGGCCCTGACCTAACCATCAACTCAATGAACTCCCTAAACGGTTCTTATATGCAGATAGTATCACCCCCTCCACGGGTCAATTATGTGGCATTGTCTCCCATGCCTTCCACTGCCGATGACGATGACTTAGATCTGGTATTTGACATGGTAATCTCTTCAGTAGGGCTATTGGATCCTGATCTCATTACCCCTATCACGACCCTCGACATGTGTTCCTTCCAGAGTGTGTTTCTTCCATCGCGTGAAGATCTCTTGGAGTCCATGACCAAGTTTTGTCCCTTGACATGGTGTCCTTCCAGAGAACTATCCTCTTGGAAGCCGTGATCAAGAAGAGTGATGAGCATGGCTTTTTTATTTCAATCTTGTTAAAAAATGAAACCAACTATGATCATGGTTTTTTTATTTCAAGATCGTTAAAAAATGAAACTAGCTTTGAGCATGGTTTTCTGATTTCAAGCTCATTAAAAAATGAAACCAGCTTTGAGCATGGGTTTTTAATTTCAAGCTCGTTAAAAAATGAAACTAGCCTTGAGCATGGTTTTCTAATTTCAAGCTCATTAAAAAATGAAACCAGCCTTGAGCATGGTTTTCTAATTTCAAGATCACTAAAAAATGAAACCAGCTTTGAGCATGGTTTTCGGATTTCAAGCTCGTTAAAAAATGAAACCAGTTATGAGGATAGTTTTTTGTGTCTTTGCTGCAACCTCGTTAAAAAATGAAACAGCTCTTATGAGCATAGTTCTTGTTTATGTGTCAAGCTCATTAAAAAATAAAACAAAGGTTTGGGGATTGAACCTAGAGTCACAAGCATAGTTCTTCTTCTGCATCAAGCTCATTAAAAAATGAAACAAATTCCCCCTCTCTGTTTGAGTCAAGTACTTTTTTATGTGTAGTATTTGAAGCTTCTTTTAATCCTCCTATGTCGTTGGATGAATAGAATCTTGGGGGGCAATGCTTTCAACCTCAGGTGGGGGCTAAGTACCAACCATCCATGTGTTATGCATTGGGAAGTCCAAGCATAGTTTTCTCTGGTTCAAGCTTGTGTAAAAATGAAACCACCTACCTCAAGCATAGTTTCCTCTAGTTCAATCTTGTGTAAAAAATGAAACCAGGTCCAAGCATAGTTCTGTTTAGTTTTTAAGCTTGTGTAAAAATAAAATCTATCCCAAGCATATTTTTGTTTTGTTTTAAGCTTGTGTAAAAATGAAAATAATCCCGCGATTAGTCTTTGTTCTTTCTTGTGCTCGTAAATAAATGAGAATGTAACCGAGTATACTTTTATCACTTTTTTGGACTCGTAAAGGTTATACGAAAAATGAAACCCTTGGAGTTCCCTTTAAACTCTATTCAGACTCTCTAAACATGAAAATATTGTCAAGCAACCTTGTTCTTTTCATGCTCGTTAAAGTATTTGAAGAAAACGTCATTTGAGCAATAGTTTATCCATTTTTTGGTCTCATTAGACTACTTTACAAAAAAGGAACTGAGAGAGTTCTCTTTAAGTGTTTTTCAGACTCTCAAAACATGAAAAACCCCCGAGTTTTCTTTTTTTGGAATTGCAAAAAAAACACCGAAAGTCCCATATGGGACCGAACCAATCCTTCCTAGGGTTCATTAAACATACTCCGAGGGACTCATCCAAAGGATAATCTTACAGTTCAAGAATATGTTTGAAGAAATTGAGCATAAGAAAATTAGGACAAGAAGATTGGCGGAAAAGGCCTCAAGCCATAATTCTCAACATTGTATTCATCTTAATGATACAAATATATAATACAATAATTAAACCACCTCAATTGTTCTCACATCGACACCTCATCGGGAGATAAGGTAGGAGGATACAATATAGGAATCTAGAAACACACTTAGGATAACAACTATATCCTAGTATGTAAAATAAATAAAGGTGGTATACTAAGACTTAATGATTGTATATGAGAAAGAGGCTAACATTCCCGCCCTCAATCATAATTCCAAAAAACAATACCAACAAATATGGTACATATGTTGGTATATCTCCATGTCTTCATGCTGAAACTCCTAAGATGAGTCGCAATGAAGAACTGCCAGAAAAACCGCCAAATATGGATGCTGTGAAATCTAAAAAATCCCCACTATGTAAACATGTGAGTCAGAATGCCAACAATCTGTTCACTGATGTGAACTCCAATATGATGAGAGCGAACAAAGAGAAGTGAATTAGCTGCAAATCTTCCACATCCCTAAAAATACCTGACAACTCAATCAATGCCAAGATGAAATGCAGTAGGATCCATCTGTCCTCTGCTAGGTCCAATGACCATCTAGGTGAACCAAATGTCCACATCATTTCTCTCAAAATTAGCATCCCAATGTATGATTCAATATAGAACCATCATTCTACCAAAATCTGTCATCTACAGACCGCAGTTGCCCATATGGAAAATTTGATGCCCATATGGCATACTTGATGTTTGTTGTTGTTGAAACTTTTTGTCTGACAACCATCTTCAATTCCATAATCAATTCCATCATCAGTTCCCCCTTTTGTCAACTGAAAGGAGAGACCACAAGTGGTTTCATGAACCATCATCACTGGAATTATGAACTCCCCCCCTTAATGTGTATGAGAGTTACATCATTTTACTCCCTCCTATGCTCAAGAGAGTACCATACTTGTTCCATTTGAATATAACACAAAGTGGGCATGCAAAAAAACCACATGTTATCTCATCCTGTGAGGTCCATGCTCGAAAACTACACCATAAGGGGACCACTTTGAAGTTATAGACACATTTCACTAGCTGGTGCAAGACACGTCTTTACTCGAGATTGTATTCTTCGGTAAGACTTATATAATCACTTGGCAGTTGATGACCATTTCCGAGGATCAATCCACTCATAGTGAATCTTCAATCTTGGAGGTTTCTTCAGTATTGAACATATGTCTGAAGAATGGTAATGCTTTCCACAATGATGGCAAGGATGGATATCAAAACACTGATTCTCCATGTGACCAATTCGATTACAATGTTTGCACTTAGCATTCTGATGTTGAACTTGAACAAGTGAAGTTGAATTTTCTTGAAGGAATCCAACGCTCACAAACAAAATTGGTTTGGATTAATTTGGAATATGAAAAATGTTTTGATTTTCATATCCTAAGCCATGTCGATTCCTATTGAAGTGTAATTCTTCCCAAGGTCTGATGATGGGCTTGGAAAGATCATGTTGTACTTGATGACGTGCTTCACATTTACTTTAACTTATACTTGTTGTATCACTTTGTGATTTGGCATATTCTGCTTGCAATTCATCTTCATTGGAAGTTACTTTTGAATTTGGCTTGTTGATGTTCTCCTTCACTGACTGTTGATCATCATTATCATCATTATCATTGTCATCATAGAGAGATTTGTTCTGAACAAAAGCTAGTTTAGAAAACTTCATTGGTTGTTGACTTTTGAGTTCTATCAACTTATCATTCAATAGATGTGATAGTTCTTTAAGAAGTATAACTTTAGCTTGCATCAATTGCAAACAAGTTAGCACTGATTGAAGTGTTTCTTTGTGAAGTATGATTGTATTATCTTTAGAATTTTTTATTATAGTGTTCAGTAACTCTAATATTTCATGACTTCGCTCCATCTGAACACGCTCGCTTGAACTTCACGCTCACTTGATTTTGTTTCACGCTCGCTTGTACTTGCTTCCAGGAAGTTGAGGATGTCGGTTACCATAAAAAATTCACCCAAAATTGTTATTACAATGACTTGAGTTAAGCTACTCAACAACCTTGTCAACTTCGACTCAAAATTACAATGAATCTTGGGTGTCGAGCTCAACCGAGAATGCACCAAAAATTACAATTCAACTCAATTTTATTTCGACACTTACAAAAAAAACTATTGCAAGTACATTACTTGTAGTTGATGTTGAAGTTGAAGTGATCTTCAAAGTTGACCTCTTTGATGACATTTTGAGTCCTTAAATATTAGGTGCTTGATGTGTCCATTTGTTGAATGAATGTAGCTTAATTGAGTGCTTATATTGCATCTTCTTGAATTTCATTAATTATGCAAGCTTGTGTTTCCTTAACTTGTTGTGTACTCCAAGTGTGTGTAATAATGTCAAAACTAGACATAAATAAGCTCAGAACATAACCATGAAAAAAAATCATCAACACATACTACACAAGGTGTACCTAAGATCCCCTTATTCAATTTCGGGTGGATCTAGGACACAATCACTACAAAAACTATTTTTATTAAAATTTTGATACAAAATCAAGCTTTCACCTTGCATTCCTTCTTTAAAATTTTCATTTCACTTACAAAATTCCTTCAATCCTTCCTCATTGAAGTAAACAAATCACTTCAATATACTAATTACATCAAATTTAATTTCCCCCACAAAAATACCACTTTCCTTTTCTTAGGACTCAGAAAGAAACCTTTTACAAATAATATTTGAAACGTATTATTTTTGTACAACCATTCTCCAAAATCAATTGATAAATTGTTGTACTTATTCAAAAATAACATTATCTCATTAAGTTACTCACATGCACTTCTCTATTGTAATCCTTCACTCACTTGTTTAATCATTCACCATGATTAATTCTTAAAAACAAAAAACTTCACTTTTTTCTTAAACCTCCAAAGAAGATAAACAAATTTTGAAAAAGATCATTTCTAGACATACGTCATGAGTGAAAACTTTACCTATGGTTTGACTTTGCCATAAATTCCTAGATTTAATAAGCTGTAGATTTGGAGGATTTAAGGAGTCATCCTTAATGCTTCCATCATTGATGCAATTTGATTGTGTATCCTCAAGTGCGCTGATGTTTCGCTGGAAATAGTTTTGCAACCACTTATAGATATTTAACTCTCATTAAATTATGGAAGGTATTCGGAAGCTGTTTTAATCCCGACGAGTTTCACATTTCAATGAGTTGCAGATTTGTTAGATTTCCCGAGAAATCAGGTAGATTCATTTCGTGACAATGCTCAAAAGATTCTGAAGTTGTTGAGAACTTCTAAAAAAGTTTACTTCCTCAGTGAAATAGAAAAAACCACAGTTGTGCGAGTGAAGCCATATTAGATCCGGTGTCTGAACTACAATCATAATAATTTCCTCTGCTCAAAATAATATGAATTGAGATTGGAACACGATCTGAGATCATGACTCGTGGCAGTGGATCTTCTCAATTGCGCTACGAACTAATTCATCTTCACATTCCTATATGGATTTTTCAATGGATCTCAACCCATTCAATGCATTTTTAACCGAAATCTCCTTCCTGGCATGAAATTGCATACAAGGTGATTTTCCCTCGAGAAAATGTTTATTAATGAATGTAAAGTGGAAGCGATCTAAATCTGGTGCTGGTGCAAGCTGGTGCAAAGCCGCGCGGAATTATTAAGGAGATTTTCATTGTGATGATGAAATCTTGGCTTCGACAGAGTTGATGGAGTTTTAGTCAGCACTCGGTGTTTCTTGTGGATTTTGGATAGCTACAGGCCTGACCACAAAACTAATTTTCGATTCTAAATGTCTAGCATTATAGAACCCAGATTCAAACTTGAAGAGTCAAACTTAAAAACAAAAAAAAAAAACAGATGCAATTTGCAACATTTGACAGAGTGATATCGTTGTCTTGATAAGCACAAACTACAAATTCTCGACATTGATTTTAGACAATGTTTGGGTGCTCCCATGGCCCTTAAATTGGATCCATGGAATTATTAGATCAGATCGAGGCAAATAAATCGATTTGTAGTAGAGATCTGAAATAATTTTACAATCACAGGAACATGCATACCAGATTTGTCTGTTTGCATCACTTTCTTTCCTCCTTCCAGCGATGCGTTGACTTGTTCTCTATCTTTGCATTCCAGATCAATGCAGGTAATTCTTCATTATGAATAGATCGTGTGTGGACCAATTGGATGCATGGACTGGATGAACAACTGCAGTGGATTTTGATTTGTTCCTGAGCGCTCTGCTCGGATCTAGGCTTGTGCAGGTCTCCTCATGCAGACGCACAGATCAAACTCCTCATCTGGTGTGCAATTTTTTTCATGGATAGCCCCCTTTCTTTCATGGAGATCGTCTCACGTCCTCTCTAGATTTTGCAGCAGTGCAATTTAAAAAAAAACTACAAATTCTTTGACACCATTTCTCTAGGATGGGAAAGAGCAAGAGAATAAGAATTTCACATTTTCACAGTGCCAATGAACAACATCCATTGATGATCAATCATCCTCTGATACCAATTGAATAAATTGAGCATAAGAAAATTAGGACAAGAAGATTGGTGAAAAAGGCCTCAAGCCATAATTCTATTGGTATTCTATGGAAGAGTCTCTTTTGAACATGACACCCTTTCACTTGCTTTGTGTCTAGGTTGGGAAATCCACTTGTCTCTTGATCATACTCCTTTATAAGATTACAAATTGGTCTGTGATCCTTGTTGTTGAGTCAGTGTTTCTGATACATTTTTCATGTCGTCAATATGTTCAAAGAGAAGTTCAAACCAAAAATCCTTCTATTGCATCAACCATTTCTACAGTCCTTAAGCCTTCTATTGTGTCGGCCATCCCTGAGTCAGTCCTGAATCACTTGTTACTCTGATCTACTTCAAATCTTGTTACCCATTTAGTGGCATTGATGTGGGATACATTAAGTCCCTCATGTGACGAGTATTTTCCTGTCGAATTCAACTCATTATCCAGGAATTAGACTTAGAAACTAATTGGTACCTTGGAACTTGCATGCCTCAATGGAAGGTTTCCTCGCTTTCGATAATGGGTTTTCATTATTGACCCATGATCGAAAGATTCCACCAAGTGTTCGACTTCAACTCATTAATTCACATTCGTTGGATTGTACTAGAGTATCTTGGGAGTCATTGACATTAATGGTGATTTCTATCGCACTTGTTAACGGTATTCATTAATGATTGGTAATCAAGTGGTTTCTATCATGTTTGACTTCAGTACATGTATTCTCATGGTTAGATTCGTACTATAGAGTGGTGGAGATGAAGACCCTGAATCTTTTCTGACAGATTTAGGTTGCATTGGAGTATATTCAGTTTGTACTGTTGTATAGATCCACATTATATGTCTCATGGCTATGTTCAAATTTGAGTCTTTAACACATAGACCCACAATGTATTTTTGGTGGCTATGTTCAGATTTGAGTCATGTGGCATGAATCCACAGTGTATGTTTGGTGGCCATGACCTATCTTACTTGAAATGGATCTTCACATGTCGAAATTTATGATTCGATTCATTTTTATTCTGAGTATGGGAATGCCTACCTTAGTGATGATATATTATTGTACTATTTTCCTTGTTTGTTGGCAGGTTTCCGATCGACTGTTCCTTGTTCCCTACACACACTCGACAAAGTATTTCAGCTATCACTCTTTTCTAACTCCACTTTGGGTGGCTCTCTGGTACACATTATTTTCATCATCCTTATGATCGTTAATGGTGTAAACCTATTTGTTTCCTTTAGAGGGGTCAGTGGCCTGAATTCCTGAAGAAAGAAGGGAGAATAACTTTTACTGAGAGAAGAAGTTGTATTTTCCTTTGTAAAAACGCTATTAAAGAGGATTTCTGCATGCTTCACTATACACAGGGTACAAAGATGCCTAATTTCCACACCTTTCCCTAAATCTAGACTGTGGATTTTCCGTAGGATGCACTATAGCTAGGGTGCGGAAATTCCTATACGTGGGAAAAATGAGCATTTTCTCGATGCTTCTAGAAGGATAAGCTTCTATGGTGAGGTGGCCTCCGAATGGTTTGTATCTTACTTTATTTCATGATTTAGTGGGATCATCCTAACCTCCTCACCTTATCCTCTTTAGCTTATAAAAGGAGAGGAGATCTCATGGAGAAAGTTAGTTGTTTGGGATTGACATTGTTAGCTTGGTTAGAGTGGCTTTGAGATTTTCTTTGTCAAGATAGATTGTGAGTAGCTATCAGATCTATGGTCTCAAAATCCTTGGAGAAAGAAGTGTGTGGAAAGCAAGGAACTGTTGGAAGGAACCTAACGACATCAAGGCATCTAGTTGTATCTTTCTTCCACATTATTTAATACATATATATTTTTATTTCCTATATGAATGTTATTTGTTCATATTGTATGATTCATTGATCACGTACATAGTTTCATATCAAATAGACTCTTTTATTCTTGTCTTCATTGGCTTGCGATTCTTTGTAGATATTTCTCCATAAGCCTCGTGACGGAGCTTGGATTGCATTGGTGAAAGCAAATCTTTGATATTTAAAAGGTATGTCCTAGATCCATCTCTCATTTGATAATTGAAATCTAAGGAAAGGGTAGTGTACTGTCTTGTTTTTTTCTAGTTTCATAGTGAATCTAGGGGGATTGATTTGTGTCTGCACTTAACAATTAGCCCGATAACAGGTGTTGTTCTGGTTATATTGTTGTTTATCTCCCATTTCTAGCATTTTATTTATGTTTTGCATACTTTTTATATATGGAATATTAGTAACTACTTTATGAGAAATTCATGAATAGCATTCAAAACATCATCAATGGTATAAATAAATAGTGAACAATAAGAAACTAAATAGGTACACAATACACCAATATTTTACGTGAAAACCCAATGTAGGAGAAAAAAACATAATACTTTCCTTATATGTCAAAAGAAATACATTCATAGGAAGCACCCACTTCCTTGTTTTCCAGCTACAACTGGAAGGAGGATCCAACCCCCTAGTTTCTCAAGATCCAACCCGAAGGAAGGTACAACACCTTAGTTTTCCATCACCAACCAGAAGAAGGCTACAACCCCCTTTCCTTTCCCCATCCTGCCACCATGAAATATAAATGGAGACCAACATGTCACTACCACAAACTTTTTCGATTATGTCATTGTAGATCCTATCACTATAAAATTGTCACTCAAAACCTATCATTGAAAAACATGTCACATCAATCTCATCAACCAATGAGATCTGAACACATATATCTCATACCCACTATCACAAGTTTATAGATCAAACCATGTATCTAGGATCCCAAATATGTCTCTCTAATCATGTGACATACATATACCAACTTCAATAGACTAAATATAGTTAACTATTACATCAACCATGTATCAAAACCTCATTGTTATGCAGCTTCAACATGAACAACTATCTTAAACAAGACACCTCAACTAAAATTTCTCAAACATGTACCATATGACACAAGACATGCCTCAACAAAATACCCAATAATGTGTTCCAAGTACAAAAAACAAGTGCACCAACAATGTGCCTCTGTAGATATACCCCATACATCATGTACCATACAACTAATAGAAAATCAAGGGCATATACTCAACCTCACATGACCATACCTCAAGAAATCACCAATTTACAACTTCAAACAACCACATAAACATACATTTTACTTCTGTAGATGATTCTATTGTACCTGAACACTATCACACATGCTTGTAGACTCTCCTCAGCTCCTACAACCTGCTACACACCTCATCCTTCATATCTAGCTTTTCCTCCTAGGATGAAGTCAGTTTTCTCATGGTTCCTCGTGTAACGAGATATAGGAAACCCATGGTGGTGTCTCACAAGACACTAGTAGTCTAACCCACAGGGATCAACTAAACTAGGGGTTTTCACAAAACCCTCACTCTTCTCTACATTCATTAAACTTTATCATTTCTCTTCCTTCGTTGCGTCATATTTCTCAATGAAATCCCTGCCAAAAACCTTTAAAAATATAGATATTCAACATGATCAATAGGTTCTAATGGGAGTCTCTTGATCTCTTATTTATACTTCCCAAGTTACTTCCTTTAGGGGCCATCTCCCTAACCGTGAGGGACCACATTGTGTACCACATATCACCATAAATGACATGACATATATTATCCATCTATGATAGTATTACTTGCAAGTACATTGACCTTCATGTATTTATTCCATGGTCAACTATGGGTTCCATGACCATACCTTCGGGGCTACCAGAATTTGTTGTCGGACTTGCTTCAAGGGTTGAAATCAATGACAACCAACCCAATATTCCAACACTAAATCTTTGCAATACCTATATCTTGTATTTCAACACCCACTCCCATCTCCTTCTGCTAAATATAATACATCTTGTTCAATATGAAAACACGTTGAATGTTAATACATGCCTTTCCCTCTTGGACTATTTGTTCTTGTACTATGATGCATCTGTAGGAGTCCTTGAATGAACACTCTGTCCATTTTTGCTCATTCCCTAAGGAAAAATTCTTCTTGTACTTTTATCATTTGTTCTTAATTTCTTGTATTCAAGGTATACATCCAAAAAAACATGACATAGTATTTAAAAATGATTATAGCATGCACCTTTATGTCTATCATTCCCTGAAGAGTATCACTTATCCTTTACCATCTCTAAAAAAAAATCCATGACTTCAATTCTCTTTCTACTTCTGATCTACATGTTCCAACTTCCTACATCCTTCTATTCCTTCACTTTAAGTTCTTCGGAATCAAGAATGTTTTCTTAGAAAATTCGACCGATATGTATCCTTTTATCTATTTACAAGACAATACAATTGTCCATATTGATGTCTAAAAACATTATAAATATTCATAACAAGATTCCTCTCACTATAAAACAATATGTATATAGATGTCTATCTAGAAATCTCTAAAGCGATTCCTCTCACTCTAAAACAAAGTGCAAGGTGGCTATCTAGAAATCTCTCCAACGAGATTCCACTCACTCTTTACAACATATAAGGTGGAAATATAGAAACTCTCTTACAAAATTCCTCTCACTCATACACGGTGGCCATATAGAAATTTACAGAGTCCCTCTCACTCTTATGATTTACCATGATTGTCTTACAAGCCTTCTAATAGACTTTTAGGATATTTACACATATCCATATTCTTCCGAGTGTACTAGGAGGAGTCTCGCAGCTTCTGACCTCTGAAAATGACTCTGACGTTGATGTTGAATCTAAGATTGAATATAATGTTGAATCCAAGTAACCATTGGACCAAAATATAGGTCTTCCCCGTAACCTGTATAACCTCTCCTTATGAATACTAAGCACTATTGTCTTGTTTGGTGTAGCTTCCCTTGAATACACAAGTACATGACCATTCTGGAATGTGACTGCATAGGCTTAATCTTCAAATGATGCAACTGAGAGTATGTTTACCTTTAAATCCAGAACATACAACATATGTTTGATTCCCATAAATCCTCTTGACTCGAGATGGAATCTTACATATCCATACCCCCTTATTTCTTGTCTGGTGTTGGTTCCATATCCAACAAAGCAATCTATGTCAGGTTATGAGAAATTCAAAATTATTGATCTCATACCATTCATTTGGTAAGATGAGGGATTATCCATGAACCATTCTTCGATGTCTTCATATATCACTTTTTCAAAACAAACCATCAGGAAGTATTCTTTCCCAAGCCTTTCAGTAAGACCAATTACTTCATCTGGAGTTGTTGCTTGTCTTATTTCAAGTGTCTTTACATATTTTATGTTATGCTTCAGACATAAGTGTGGGTAAATTGTTTATCACTTCTCAATATGATTTCCATTCTTACCACAATAACAGTAGAGTATCTTTTTCCACGATCCCTTTTTATCATTCCTTCTTTTCCTCTAACTTGAGAAATGATATGCCTTCTTCTTGGAGGTATTTAATTGCACATAATGTCTTCTTAGACACTTCTCCACATCATGGTTTCTAGTTCCAAAAGAAGCACATGGATAACTAAACCATTCACCAATGGGAAAAGTATTCATTCCTTGTCCTGCAGTATGCACATCTTTCCCGAGAGATGATTTGCACATGTTACTCTTCTCTGGACTGGAAGGTAAGGAAAATTTTTTATGCATGACTTCATCTATATTTCTCTTTGCTTCAACTACCCTCGGTCACTCTCCATCTTTATGGGAAAAATAATAATACGAAGAGTCTTGTTTCTCTATCATGTCCTTGGAGGGAGATAGTCTCTCTTGCAATGGAGACTTCACATTTTCTTCTTGTCCAACTTTACTGATTGATGGTTCCATTATCTACAACTTTATTTATAATTCATGAAAAATACTCATGTGGAAATCTTCATGACATAACAGTCAAGCTCACATCCTCTGCTTCTCTTCCCCAAGATCTTGCAACTACATTCTTAACTAAGAATTATCTCTTTGGATTTGTTGATTAATGTTCTTATGCCATCTCAACTTCATGAGAACTCTACTCATCATTATTTCTCGATAAGAGCCTTCAATATCTTCACCAATTAAACTCTTGGATCTCATCACATCAACAACTTGCAACGCATGACAAAAAATAGCTTTGATACCACTTGATATGGAAAATCCTTAGACACCACTTATTGCTTTACTTATATATATTCAATATCTAACTTGATCCAGAATAATTTACTGATCATATTGGGGTGGTTTGCATAATTCTGATGATGTGATTTTTACACAAAAAATCATAAACTGATGATTAGTTTACTTAATGATAAGATGACACAATAGAAAATAAAAGAACTCAAATTACATGCTTTTGTTTCATCTTTAAGTTTGCTTTAATCCAATGAAAACTTCCTTCATCATCTCCAATATAAAAAATCACATGTAAAATGACTCACATATTCCAATTTAGTGGATTCTCTTAAATTCCATCACTCAAAAAATGAAAATAACTTCATGATTGAAATCCTTCTGAAATTATGAGAATTTTGACTATAAAGTCGAACAATTTCCAAACTAGCTCAATTTCACCCTCTTTGGCATGCAAAATAATGCATTAAATGCCCATTAATGGTAAATTGAGATAATAGTTTTACAAATGACCTCAAATCATGAAAAGTACCTAAAATTCATGATCCTTGTAAAAAATCATGGAAAATGAGTATAAAGTTGCCTATATTTTGTCAGTGTACCTCATGGCATGCTTTACAAGACAACATACTTAACCTCTTCTTGGCATGTGAATCGAGACAAACATGCAACCTCAAAATGCACACCTTGTCTTGGAATTTGTTCCACCTTGAGATCTGTGTAGACCTTGAAATACATGCATTTGGATGCATGCAATCCTTTCCTCATGATCTATGCCAGGTGTTTGGATGCATGTCCAATATATAGAGCATGGGTCTAACCCCCCTTCACGCAAAATTAGGCAACTTAATGCTAATTTTAGTAGCATCCTGAAATAAGTGGGTGGTTTGACCTAACGGTTAAACTGTTGGCTATATTTAGTAGAGGTTAGGGTTCTATTCCATGCGACCTTTGGTATATTCATTGCCGCTTTTTTTAACAGATGATATATAATATTTATATAGTATATATTATATAATATATACATTATCCATCGGTTGTACTATTTAAAACTTCCTTCATGAACTTTGGGAATGGTATACAATAAAAATGAAGGCTAAGGGTCAAGGGCTTAGGCTCTTGGCCCTTTGGCCACCCATATGACCCTTTACATAAATTCAAATACATTGCTTCCCACATGTAGGTTAAGTCACATGTGAGGGCGCATGTTGGCCCTTGGTTATGGAAGGAAGCAAAGAACAAGGAAGAAAATATAAAAAGACAACTTCGCAGGAGACACAACGATTTTCACTGGGTCGAAGTAACCAAAAGAGTAGAAAATATGGAGCGAAGTTTGGGAAAACAAGTCGTTGGATGAGAGGATCAAGGATGATAGGTAAGCAAGGAAGATGGATCGAGGATATCTCAACAAGAGGAAAAATACATCACTAGCACTACGCAGGACGAAAGGAAAGATAGGCTGACGAAGCCTAGGAAAAGTGGGTCAAGCTTCCCTAGGGTTTTGGTATTTAGGGTTTTTTCACCTAGGTTTCGGCCTAAGGCTGTTGGTGAGATATTCTAATGTATAAATAAGGGTCAAGAGGACCTGGGTTTGGGTTGTTGTTTTGGTGGAATATTGTTGATGATCTAGCTACAGTATTGAGAGAGACCATAGTATTGAGAGAGAGAAGTGTTGAGAGAGAGAGAGCCTTTTGGTATTGTAATATCTTATGTTGTGTGCAAAGATCAGTCCTACAGCTGGGTGCACAGGAAGAGGAGAGAAAGAGGGAGAAGAGAGAAGATATGCTACTTGAGAGCGCAAACAAGAATTGTATGCTTTACCTTTATAAATCATAAGCACAGTTCTGTGGATGTAGCCCTAGAGGGAGGGTGAACCACGTATATATGGTGTTATGTATGTGATTGATGCCTTGATCTCTATCATTGTTATATTGTTAGTTGCATTGTTTTATTAGATCAAATCTATGAAATGTGCAGGGTAGATCTAGCTTGAGAAGTGATAGATGCATGTTGTGTTGTTGTTGTGTTGTATCCACTTGATATTCCCATGGTTGTATACATATCTGTCCTACAACCCCCTCATAGCTGCTTCAAGTGAGACTACATCTTCTTTGCAGGTGTTGTCTAAAGGGCCAATAGTTAGGGCTTGTTGGTGCAATCTTGGAGCTGAACCATGGGTTTGCCCCTGTGCCAACAAATGGTTTCGTTGCTGAGACAGGAATATTCATGAGGGAATTTCAAGGTGGTTCCCATCGAATATAGAGATTCAAAAGTGGATCAAAGATCAAGAGAGGGACTTCGTTGAAGCCCAGAACAAGAACCCTAAGTTGAGTACTAAAGATTGGTTACAAAGATACATCTTCACCGACATTCACAAGATCTTCTTTGGAGGAATCCACCAGGAGTTGTTTGAGTGGTTGGCTAGGTTAGCTAATACCCAGTTTGAGATCATACCTAGATCCCCTGTGGTGTGGACTCCAGTGCTGATCCAGAAGGTCAAAAGAGTTGATAATGTTGTATCCAGAGTAGTAGATCATTGGTTTGATAGTACCATTGGAGGGTATATCACTGAGTTTGTTGTTGACAGAATAGAATCGTATAGCTAAGATGAGAGATACTTTTTCAAAGGACCCAGAGGAAACTTTTTGCACTTTCTGAAGCTGAGAATTAAGATGATGTTGCTTGAAAAGAACGTCTTGAAGATATAGTAGATCGGATGGATTTTGAAAAGGCTAATGTTCAAGAACTCGGACAGGCAAATAGACACAAAAGCTGGACATACACGTAGTGGAAGAGTATTTCGAGGGGTTCACCTTGAGAACCTCTTTAAGAAAAAATATGGAGAAGAAGGTTTCTACAGTGGAGAAGAGGCAGATCTGACAGATAAAGAAAATTCAGAACCCATGGGGCCAGAGGAAGAAGCAGCTGAAGAACTTCATTGAAACGAGACAGAAACCTCAGGAACTACACAGACTATTGAAGTAAGTAATATCAATCCTCCTATTGTTTAAAAAACGCTAAGTAATTAGAACACTCCAAATCACCAGAGTCCACAGAGCACTATTACTAGTAGTTCAACATCCACTCAAATAGGAAACCTAGGAAACTTCATGGTAGATGAGATGAGGCTCCCTATCTTTAGAGGAGATGGATCTAAAGATCCTTATCATCACTAGTTCCTGTGTGAGGCCGTATGGAACATTAAAAATATTACTGAAGAAGTTGTTAAATGAAACCAGTTTAGCACTACACTAAGAGACCGCACGTTGATCTGGTACATGAAGCTTGTCCAAGGACTTGCGCAGCCTAAACCATTGAATGAGATCAAGAATGCAATGATTGCAGAATTTAAGAAACCTAAGTCAGAGTCACAGTGTATTACAGGATTGAAAGAGATCAAGAAAAAGGTAGCCGAACCTATTTGGGAGTTTGATAAGAGATTCACGACCCTTACGGGAAGATTGACCTTTAAGATCCCGGATGAGCAAAAAAAGGAATGGTTCATCGCTACCCTGTTACCAGGTATCAGATTTCCCTTGATGTAGCAGAAGATTGCTTCATAGGCAGAAGCATTGGATATCACCGTGAAACTTGAATCAACCCCTATGGGAGAATCCAACTCAGGTATGAGTCTGATCTTGAGTCAGCTAACTAGTTTGTCTCTACAGGTCGAAGACATGAAGAAAGACAAGGGAAAAGACAAAAGGGAAGACATTTGGTGTTTCAGATGTAGATCAGAAGGTCATGACAAGGAACACTTCCCTCTATTCAATGAATACTTGGCCTCGGGAGCTCCGATCCCTTTGAAGCAAGTCACACTACCTTGGTGCGAAGTATGCAGGAATCGACATCGCCCTGGTGAGTGCTACTACATGCAGAAATACGCTCAAACCCCTACAAAATTGTATTTCACATTTTGTAAATCAGTAGGGAATGATGATAGAGATTGCATAGATTATGATCTCATGCATGAAAGATCAAGAGACATATACAAGATTCAAGGTGAAGTACATCAAGAAGGAAACAATGCATAGTATAACTCCCCAGGGAGAGGAAACTTTAACCCTCATGGTGGATATAGAGGATGAGGACGAGAAGGAGGTATGGGCTGAGGCCAAGGACAAATAATCTGTTATAATTGCATACAACCAGGACATCTAGCAAGGGATTGTCAGAACCCTTGTACCACTTGCAGTTATTGTAACTCCTTTGAGCATGTCATTGAGGATTGTCCAGTATTGTTGGCTAAGCTTCAGGAGAAATGAGGACCTCAACAGAACCCACAAATACAATTGATCAAAGCAGAACCCCGTGGAGATGATCCTAGAGTTGTCATTATTACTCGAGGAGGTGCTTCTACAGGACAAGATAGAGTGACCTAAGGGAACATTACAGAAGACTCAAGAATCATAAAAGCTGCAGAAAAGACCCAGATCTTTGATGCAAAGAAAGAAAGAAAAATCTTTGAGGAAGCAAGGAAAGAGTTCAAAGAAGATCAAGTCTCTTCATCAAAAACACAACCAGAAATAAAACAATATGGAATTTCTTAGGCATTCAATCAGTCTGCTTTACCAGAAGAAGGAAAAGAGGTAAGCAAACTCATGGAATTTCTATGCACTTGTGTTAAGTTAATTCAATATAAAAGCGTTGTACAAGAGTTGTGGAACTTAATCAAACAATATGAGCCAGGAAGGATAGACCCCCTACTGAGCAAGGCAGTGCAAAAAATTGGTAAGAAGAGAAGGACAAATAAAGAATTACACTTGAATGCTCAAATAGGAGAGTATGATATAGACTATGTGGTCCTCGACTTAGGGTCAGAGGTCAAAGTCATGATGAAGCAAACTTGGGCACTGATGGGAAAACCTAAGCTGATCTATTGCCCTATCAGGCTTAGAATGGATAATCAGCAAGATGTCAGCCCATTTGGATGACTAGAGCATGCCTCTATGGACATCGACGGAGTTATAACCTTTGCATATTTTGAGGTAATTGAAATTGTTGATGATAGTTTCCCTTACCCTACATTGCTAGGAATTGATTGGGCCTTTGACAATTCTACTATTGTTGATTTAAAGAAAAGGTGTATGACATTTGAAAGAGATGGACTTTGGGTCATTTCACCCTTAGATCCATATGAGGGTCAAAGATACATAGATCCCATCAGAGAAGAAGACCATGCATACGATCTGGAAAACATCTACAAACTGACAGCTAGACAACAGGATTACATCAACCCTACAGCCGATGGGAATTTGAGTTGGCGAAGTGATAGCACATGTTCATCAGATTTAGAAGAAGCACCAGAGAACTGGTAGAACCAGATGTATGAAGTATCTACCAAAAGATGTGCTAGGTTAATCAGAGAAGTTCGTTGGATCGACACAATAGTAATTAATTTACCCACATTTGATAGTCTGAACCCTTTAGAAACCTTCCTATCAGATTTTGAAACAAGTGTACCAATACAACAAAGATTGTTGGCAATGGATGAGGCCCTGAAAGCCACACTAGAAAGATGGTGGGGGACGCATAAAAGGAATATCACAAAATGGACACAATGCCAAACCTTAATGACAACACGGTTCTTAGCACAAGCAATAAGTTGCAAAGTAAGGTATACTGGTCGAAGTTGCCCAAAGGACCATGTGCGAAGCTGCGAAGAGGCCTGGAGTGACATTCCTCAAGAAAAATGTGTGCACAGATTCATTAACACACTGGACACGACCCCTATCAACTGGTACCTACAAGCGGAGCTGTGCCTCATCACCACAAATTGGGAAGGTATGACTCAGAATTTTGTAACTACTTTTTTATTTGAAAGTGAATATCCTTCAGTATACCAAGCATTACAGATTGTGAGACATAAAGTATTTGAGGAAGCATCTAACCTCCCTATGGAACAAGAAGAGGATGAATGGACTACGCCTCTCCAAAAATTGCAGGGTTGCTACAACATAAATGCCAATGATGATGATGATCCGAGGAAGGTGAAAATCACTGAGGCAGAAGGACAATTTACAATTCCCCAGAAGAAATAGCTAGTGGTGCGCGCTGCAGACTTTTCACTAATAGTTGGTCAACTATACAAAATGGGACCTGATGAGATACTAAGGAGATTCTTTATGGAGACAGAGAGACCATGGATCCTCACAGAAGATCATGAAGGCATTGCAGGAGGACATTATGCAGGGAAAGCAACCAGTGCAGAAGGTTCTGAGGGCTAGCCTTTGGTGCCCTACCTTACACAAAGATGTTAAGGATGATGCTAGAGCCTGTGATGTGTGTCAGAGAGTTGGAAAACCATCACGAAGAGATGAAATGACATTATCACCATAGATGACCCTACAAGCATTTGAAAAATGGGTCATTGACTTCGTGGGACCTATAAACCCACCAGGAAAGCGCACAGGAGCAAGGTATATCATTACTGTGACATAATACTTAACCAGATGGGCCAAAGCTAGAGAAGTCAGGGACTATAGTGCAAATATAGCTACACAATTTATATTTGATGACATAATAACCAGGTTTGGATGCCCCAAGATCCTTATGAACGATCAAGGCACACACTTCATCAACAAGATAGTTGAAGCCCTGATTGAAGAATTTGTAGTCCACCATCAAAAGAGTACACCTTACCATCCACAAGAAAATAGGATAGTTGAAGCATTTAATAAGATATTAGAGACAACCTTGATGAAAATTTGCAGTGTGAATAGGGATGACTGGGATCTAAAGGTGACTTTCATACTATGGTCCTATCGAACCACTTGCAAGAAATTAACAATGCAAACCCCTTTCAAATTGGTTTAAGGTCTTGAAGTTGTTGTCTCGATGGAATACTTAGTGCCAAGCTTAAGTATTGTTGTGTTTACATACATGGACAACACTGGTGTTGTTCGCGAGAGGCTTGCACAGCTGGTTGAACTGGAAGAAGACAGATTCATTGTAGGATTCCACCAACAAGTTCAGAAGGAATGAGAGAAGGCATATCATGATAGGAACATCAAGAAGGAGGAACTCAAGCAAGGTGATTTAGTACTGGTGTATGATAATAAGTTTATAAGACACCCAGGGAAGTTCATAATGCATTGGCTTGGACCATATGAGATCGCCTATGTTATAGAAGGAGGAGCTGCGCAACTGAAAACATTGAAGGGAGAATGGAAGGAAGGATTGGTGAATGGGAGTCGGTTGAAGTTGTACTATTACAACCAGCTGCCTCACAGTTTCAGTAAAAATATATGGAAAAGGGTCTAGGTACCAGGTGCAGTTGATCACATGAGCATGGTTGGGTAGAACAAAAAACCATGTTTTGTAAATCATGGGATAATGAGTGAGGTGGTGAGTGCAAAACATCTATTAGAAATATGGAAAGGCATTGTGAACACTGAAGACATCATGTAGAGCATAGGTGGAAGCACATGGATGTAGAGAGTTAGAAAAATAAGTACTCTCTTAATGGATTCTTGATTTGGCTCATTGTATTTGGAGTAGAGAGGAATGTGGGTAAATAAGAAGGTAGATGCTTCTTGTATCATTTTCTCGGGCATACAATGTAATTATTTCTCTCATGACCCCAGGTGGAAGATAACTACAAGAATATATCTGAGACAAGTGGACTAGGTTTATCTTATAGATATTTTGAGGTTTTTTGGGGAAGATGTTTCTTTGTAGAGAACATCACTCATTGTTTTATTTAGATTGTAGACCAGAAATATTGCATGGTGAAGTGAGTGACCTGTGGAGAGATATGCAGAGAATAATTTTTTATTGGCTTGTGAATATGGTTTGGTTTGTGATGTTTCATGGAAATATGAGCCATGGTAAACATATAGTATATGGAAATCCATTACGAGGATTAATGTGGAGTATTGGAAAAACCACATTAAGGAAGAAGTAATTGGTGAATGAGTGCTTGATTTGACTCATTGTATTTTATCATAATATGTAAATGGGCATATTGTTGTAAGACCTATTTAGGCATGCATACCCCTAGTTTAATGGTTCACAAATACAAATTCTAAACATAGAATTAGGTGATGTGGAGGGATGTTGTACTCCTACAAATTTGGTAAATAAACATTGAGGGAGGGTATGTGTTTATCCCAAGTCAAGTTTAAAGGTGGGAATGTTGGGTTAAGATTGAATCGGTCACAGACTAGTTAGTTTATCCTTAATGATAGATTTAATATTCATGTTTCATGGGCCCATAGTTTTTCTATCCCATGTTATTTTCCCATGGTATTACATATGATGAAGCCTCTTTGATTTCTTTAAATACTCCATTCTAAAATGCCTCAAGCAAATTTGTTTTTGGATATCTTGGATAAGGTCATGTTGTTCCAGGAATCATCCCCTTCTCTTTTTCTTTTATCCTTGCTTGAAAATCTAGTGAGACCCCTCCTTTTATCCCTAAAGAGATACCAGGGCTTTTATTCAATCTTGGTTTAGTTTATTTTTGGTTTTGGCACTTCAAATTTTTTTAAAGAATCCTTTTGGGCTATTGGATAAGTTCATCTTAATTAATCTAATACACATTGGAGGAGTTCCTCTGAAGGACTCTGGTAAACTGGAGGACATTCCCAGAAGTATGTCGAAATGCACAATTGATAACTGACAAAGATAATACTAACTCCTACAACTCAACTAGAAGAGTTCTCACGAACTCTTTTTGTTGAACCTGAGAACTTCCCCAAAACGTCTTTGATGCAATAAACCCTTTGACCAATAAACTTCTTGCAAACCTTTCCGATGCACTCGTTTTCCCATCGACCAAGTTAGCATTACCTCTTCGGTGGACATTGGAGGTCTTCCTACCATTTCCTCCAGTATGACCATTTTTTCATTGTTCTTTCTATCACCTAGAAGGGAAGAGAGTGATGAGTGTTTCTATTGATGAGCTAACACACTTGTGAGAGGATTCATTATCCATCTCACCTAGTTTTCCATGTGTCGTTTTCTCCAAGTAATCCCTAGCTCACACACTCTTGACATTTTTATATTCTACAAATATTAGGGTTAGGGTTTGTATCTTGAGGTAAATATCATTATGGATCAGACTACCATCCCTTCAAACCTCATCCCCCACTAGCTATACCCTGACTATATTATTTAGTGATGGCATATTTCTAAACCTTGAATATTTAGGAAACCCTAACCGCGACCCCATCATTGATTCCCTTCATCCCTCACAACACTAGAAATTTTTACTTCATTGTCCCAACCTAATTGCATGTGCACTCTAATTAGTTATTTGTTTATACAAAGCGCAATAACCAATATTAATCTCCAATATTGAGGTAGACCCAAACCTTTTATTTCCATTGGCTCTTAGTTTATCTTTGTTTATCCATGCATCAATGAAAAACCATTATCATACTAGAGAAATGCACTGATTTTTTGAAGGATTAATCCCTCCCCCCCATCCAAAGCTTAACAAAAAAAAAAAATTTAAATTGCATGGTCGAAAAGGTTACCATCGTAGTTTCGGGTGCATAACCAGTGAAACTATCATGATTTCTTAAGATAGTTTACCAGAGGACTTAACATGAATTACTCTAGTACCCATTCTTGACTCATTCATGAAGTTAACACAAACATCTCTGGTGTAACTGACAACTTTAACAAGAACTTAGCCAGTGAATTCAGAGAGCTTTGTATAAATTTCTCTGACCCCAACTGACACACTTGCTAAAATTCACCCCAGTCCATTACAATGTAATTTTCATTAACTTCTCTCATGTTTACTTTCACCCATCAATGCACTTAACACCATCACCTCCGATGGTGTACCAGAGGACTTAACAAGAACATCTCTGACCCTACTAGTGAAATTTGTAATATTGTCTTTGGTTTGAACCTACTCTTCTACAAAGTTTCTACAAATAACACCGATAGAGAGATCCCTTCACCGCAAAATTTCTTCTAAACTGCTCTGGTGCATAGCGAGGAAATTCCCATCAAGTGCTCTTACCCTGAATATTTTTCGGCTAAGTTAGTGCCAATTTCATTGATTTACCTCGTTCCCTTCTCACACTTTCACCATGTCCCAAATTATATTATCCTCTTTAGAATATATCTTCCCCCCTCAAATGAACACAAGTGATTCTTCAGGTATCGTTCACATGTTCACTTGGAAATATTTTTATTTAATGTCCATTCAAATTCTCATTTCTTATATGCTTATAGAAACCGATGTTTCATTTCTTTCATTACCTTCACCACTGTTTTTATTCACTATGTATTGTAGGTTCATAGATGTCGCCACATTAGAACCTGATTCTCTAGGAGAAGTGTACGATGACACGATAGGAATCCTATAAAAAGGAGGAGACTCACTGAAATGGGGTGAGGTATTTTAGATGCTCAAAAGATAGATGTTCATGGTGGAAGTTGAAGACCAAGAAGAACTCTAAATATTCAAGAATATTTAGAGGTTGGAACTAGATAGGGTGGCATATAATGCTATAGTGTTCCCTTGCATAGATGAAATTGTTTGGATTCTCAAGGATGTGGACATGGAAAACATATACATACTCAATTATAGGGGAGATTCCATGGCTTCGTTCTTGCCAATCTTTTTGGAAAAATGTCATCATCTAGAAAAGGGAACCCAAAATATGGATGAGGAACTTCTCGATGGGTTCAAGCACAAAGAAAAATACTTTTTCAAGATATTTTAGAATCCAGATAAAACTTTCAAGCACAGACTATTTGGTGAGTATCCGACCATTTCACTGAGAACACTGTACCAATATATAGTGGCGATTCTTTGCAGACTATATGGGGATCAAGAGGATTCTATGTTTACTCTCTCCTTACTGTCACTGATATACTACTTCATGGATGAAGAGTCAACAATCAACGTGGATGATATATTATTAGCCATCCTAAAACATTCTATCACACCCGTTAAGGAGTTCGAGACTAGGACATTTCCACATTTTCACATGTCATCGTTTCTATTGGATATAATGTGAATGTCACATAAATATCCTAAGATGGGTTGGAAATGGAAATCAAGATACCCATCCATACAAATTTACTGCAAGGTTCTTTTGGATCACAAGTATAGGTCAAAATACCACAATATATGCGATCACTTGTTAGCACCTTTGTATGAATTCATTTTATGTGTGCCATCCTTGTGCATGATAGATTAAGCGTTAGCTATAATCAAAAATATTTGGGACTAGTACCTAATGGAGCATGGGACTTACATCATAATATATGGGGCTACCAAATCTCCCGATATACTCCTAATATTTGTCCCCAACAAATTGGTACTTCAAGAGGTTTCCTATCAAGCGATGATCCATCAAGTC
Organism: Picea sitchensis; assembly: GCA_010110895.2. Taxonomy (NCBI): domain Eukaryota; kingdom Viridiplantae; phylum Streptophyta; class Pinopsida; order Pinales; family Pinaceae; genus Picea; species Picea sitchensis. The sequence goes on along the minus strand of SNQJ01S0065826.1, from coordinate 16,287 downwards.
AAGGTGGCTCCCTTCTGCAACAATAAAGCTATCTATCCCCCACTCCCATTATATATTAGATCATACTCTTTCAAGAATATCAAGTAGGATCAAGCTGAAGTGGATACATTGTTGTTGTATTTATTTAGAGAAGAAATATTTAGAAGACATGACCCCAAAAAAGTGGTTAAGGAGTATTGTATCTAGATCAAGCATACTTAGGAGTACACTTCATCTATTTGTGAGGAACAAGAAATCCATTGTGGGGCCAATAGTTATGATGAAGTCATTTCCAGAATATAGGTCAAGACCATAGGTGGGATCACCAATGAGGATAAATACCGTGGAGAAGCACAGATAAAGGAGGAGGAACAAGAAGTGAAAAAAGAAATGAAATCCACACATTCTAAATTATCCAAGGAGGAAAAATAAAAAAATGATAAGAAAAGAAGAAAAAAGGAAAAGATCCAAAAGAAGAAGGAGAACGTTGCTAAGAAAAGGAGAAAAATTGAAGAAGGTAAGAAATGGAAGAAGATGATGTAGCAACAACAAAAGTGGAAGCAAAAGCATTAGCTGAGAAAGCAGTGGAGGATCAAAGAGAAACAATAAAAGTTGCAGCCAAGAAGGAAATTGTAGAGGAAAAAACAATAGAACAAAGAGTAACAGATGAAGTTGTAGCCAAGGTAGTCAAAGAGGAGAAATGAAAAAGATATGAAGAAGCTATGAACAATGATGCCTCACCAATGGAAACTAACCTTCCAGAGTCATCAATGTAAGTCCCTAGTAGTCAGCCTCAATTCAGTGGTATGGAATTTGGACTTCACGTCCCATATAAATCGGGAAAAGTGTCAAAGTTGAAAAAGTTCAAGTACGACAATGCCACTAGCCACATTTTGCAACAAGCCAGAAAGGTACCAACCGCAGGGGACAACCTATTATATGTCGTCACAAAGAAAACTGTAACAGAGGATTCCATCCAATGTCCACTCTCCATAGCATCCGTTGGCACTTCCTTTACCACAACCACATATCAGAGACTTAAGAAATTGTATCACCAAAACCAAGAGAAAGATGTCAGGATTAAAGAACTAGAAGAGAAACTCCAAGTGAGGTTAGATGAAGGAAACTTGCAAGAATTCAAATCCTGTGTACAAAACATTAGAACATAAATACAGGAATCCATTACATATATGTACTCCCACATGCATGTTTTTCATCATTTGGCGGCTAGAATAATGGAATAATACAGGCACATACAAGCCAAGAACACCTAGTTGGTCACCATTTGAGAGGGCTTAGATAACATGGATAGGTGGATCACCAAGAATCCTGATGGTCTAGTCAAGCTTCCCTGCCCCTTAGTGTAATGTCCCCAAGGCCAAGCCCTATTGTAAATCATACTTGTAAAATGAATTGTAAATATGTTTTATAGGCTGGTGAGCCAAGTATATATAAGTTGGTGGGCTTATGTGATTATTAGGCCATAGAGCCTAAGTGTTGAAGGCAAAGAGCCTGATTTTGTACATGTATCTATCCACATTATTAATAAAAATATAAACACCACTGCGTGCAGATCGACCACGTTAAATGAGTGATGGGGGACTAAGCTTCCATAGAGTGGGCAAGGGATTAGGGGCTGGAAGGTGGGAAAAGGGGCTAAGTGTTGAGCCTAGGGGCTTAAGTCCTTGGGAATAATATTTTAATATTATTCCAAAAAGACATGCGATTAGTATGTTTTTATCCTAAGTTCTTTTGGAATGACATGTGACTTCCAAATGGAAGGAACGCGTGTTGAAGGAATGCATGCAGTTGCATGGGTGACAAGTGTCAACCCAGGTGCATGCAAATAAAAGGGATGAGACGAGCCATGTTGGGGGTTCGGCTTCCATTCCCATCGAATGTTGTGGGGGTTCCTCCTCCATTCCACCTGATTGTCTGAGTGTGAATCGATCCGAACTCTGCATGAGACCTCGTGCAATTTTGAAACCGCGGGGGGGAAAGTCTGTGTTGATTTCGGGGATAGCCTGTGTTGATTCTGGATGGTAGAGACCTCCTCTGTCTGAACAGATCAAGCCTATGTGTGGAATCTCTGTCCCCAAGACATAACCATGATACCATCCTATCATTGCTAAGCCTGTTGGAAAACCCGTGTCTATTTTCCCCATTGGCTGTTGTGGCCACGCAGTGCTGGACTGCACATGGATTGTTGGCCAGTTTGTACAACACTCTCTCCAGGTGAGAGAGGTGATTGAATTGGAAGAATAGGTTGCTTTTCCTGTGAGAAACCCTCTCCAAGTGAGAGAGTGCACAGAGGAGGGAGAGAACTCCTGGAAGGAACCCTGTAGCTACCACAGATATCTGAGACTTTTGGTCTGGTCTGTTGCTAAAACCCAAGGCAAGGGAGGTTAGCAGCCGAAGGACTATCTAGGTGGCAGAGAAGGTGTATACTCTTGGGGTGGAATAGGCATGTGGGGAAGGAGAGTCTGTGGGCAGTGAGTATGTGTGGTTCCTGGGAGAGAATTCCTTCCTTGTGACTGTGTGTTTTCCCTGTAACCTCAGCCTAGCCTAGGATTCCTTTCCTTGGGGTGGAGCTTAGTCCCAGCTTAGGGGTGACCCACTGATAAGCTTGATGAGCAACGTGGTATAAGGATGGGAGGTTCGTGGAAGGCCTGCATGTGGTTGGTGGAATTACCACCATTTCAAAGATAAGTACCATATGATGTTCTAATTACGTTTATGCATGTTTGTGTATTTATATTTATCATGTATTCTGTTGTGCATATGAATTAATGTTAATTCCATGGATTATTTATGTCAGTAGTAATTTGTTGCTGACTCCAAGTTTAAATGTGTTTAACCTTTTTTTAAATGCATGTTATTAATTAAGCATAAAATGATGTTGTTCCATGTAGTAATGTTGGCCCAACCATGGGGTTGATGGTCGAGAAGTGTTATAGATTGGTATCATAAATAAGGTTTTGACGCTGAGCCTAGATGGGCTAGTTGAGTGGTCTTTGGACTGAGGGTTTGAGGATAAATTGTGTCTGGAGGACCAATTTCAGACCTTTGAATGCTCCTGAGTGTCAAGGAGTTACTTGACTGTGTTACCAAGCTCAGGAGGTGTAGCGGTGTTATAAAACTGCAGTTGGCGTGGTATATGGCCACAGGGAGAGAGAGAAATCCACACCAGAAGTGTTGGAGCCTTAGGATCTGTTCGGGAGGAAAGGATAACCTAGACGACCATCAGATCTGGAGAACGTGCACAAGGTTTTAAAATCTTTGGAGTTGCACAGGAGTGTGGAAATCACGATACACAAAATCTCGAAGCTCAGGAAGGATAGCGAGTTTAAAATAGGAAATTGCATGTTTCATTAAGCAGTGGGAAAATCTGGACGGCCAGAATATGCATGCCCAGATCTACGGCCAGGGTTCCATTCTAGACCCCCTTTGTCATTCTACCTTTAACAAGGGGTGGGGGGATTCAGAATTGAGAACGTAGGTTTCGAAGGCTTAGATTGGAGTGCTCAAATCTATGGACAAGATTGGATTCTGGACCCACTTTTCCTTTCTACCTTTAATAAGGGAGGGGGGGTCCAGAATGGGTGACTCTGTGTGGGTCCCTCGAAACGTCGAAAGGTTCTGCACCGTAGACCTGAGAAAGGTCTGACTGTTGGATCTCACTTGGAATGGACGTGGACGCATGGGTGTGTACCACGTGCCAGTGGATCGAAAAGAAAAGTGAGAGTAGTGGACCCGATGATGTCATCGAAGGTGAGGTGGACCCTCCTGAACGTGCCACGTTCCACCATGATTAAGGGAGACAGTTGTACTATGGGCCTGGAGAGTAAAATAAATCAGAATTTTGGAATTTGGGCATTGGAGTGATAAGGGGTTGAGAGTCTTGTGGACCGAGACCCCGAAACCCAAAGTCCTGAAATCTTCGGAGACGGAAGAACCATAGTGGATTTTAAGGGCGACAACTGTGTTGTGGGCCCAAAAAGTAAGGAAACTGAGTTTTCAGAATTTGGGGATTGAAGTGACAAGAGGTTGGGAGTCACTGCATCGTGAACTCCCGGGTACAGAAGACCCAAAACCCAAAAGCAAGTGTGAGAGCCTCGTGGACCAAAAACCCCGAAACTCGAAGTCCAGAAGTCTCGAAATTTACAGAGCCATCAGAGCTCAGAAAAATTTGTGAAGTCAAAACATTTTCTCACTCACGTTGGTTTAGGAATATTGTGATTTTGTTAAGGGCTTAAGTCCTGACAAACTTCGGTTGACTACATGTTGTGTGTGCAAAGTTCAACGAGTGTCAGGACAGCCAAAAACCGACGCCGAATATGGAATTGGAAGAGGTGCAGATTGCCTCTGAAACAAAGGACGATAGGGTAGGAAGGAATGTCAACCTGGCAGTCAAAGGATCGAACTCCTATGGGCACGGAAGAGGATTGGATAAGGAATGGCATATAATGAAACTCATTGAAGGATTGCAGAAAGATGCCCAGGCTCGCCGAGCTGATAGTCGTAAGCTCATGAGAGTTAGGGATCAACAAGGTGAATTCAACTTAATGATGTTGAAGAGCCTAGAAAGAATAGAAAGGAAATTGGAGAAGGGGAGTGACTCAAGCAAGACAGAGAGTCATAGGACCTCTGAGAGGAAAAGAAGATCAAGAAATGTCAAGACCCCTGAGAGGAGAAGAAGATCGAGGAGTGGTAGCAGACATCATTGTCACTCCCCAAAGCATTCCGGTAAGGAAGCCGACAGTAGTTCAAGCCCATCTCCTACCAGAAAGCACAGGAGATCTAGGATGGATGAATTGAAAGGGGAGATGAATAAGATTAATCCTCCTACATTTGATGGAGAACATCATAAGGAGGAAGACGTCGAAACATGGTTGCTTGGCATGAGGAAATATTTCCAACTACAGAATTATTCCTCTCATGCAGAAGGAAGAATTGCGATGTATCAATTGAAAGGAAAAACATCCATGTGGTGGGATCAGTTTGTGCAGGTGCAACACATTAGTGAGAAAGATATCACTTGGAAGGAGTTCAAGAAGTATTTCGAGAAGAAATACCTGACTAAAAGATACTATGACAGAAAGATGAAGGAGTTCTTCGAAGTCAAGTTAGGCAGCATGACCATTGATGAATACGAACGAAGTTTCTTGGAACTACTGAAGTATGTCCCATTCATCAAGGATGAGGCTGTCAAGATTCAGAGGTATCTGAGTGGACTTCCACCTACCATTGGTGACAAGATTTAGTATGATGATCCCAAGACTATGGAAGAAACAATAAGAAGGGCTAAATGCTTATATGAACAACAAAGAAAAAAGCCTACCTTTTGGAAGGCTTGGGACGACCAGAGGAAGTTTAAGAAGGAACATAGGCAGAAGGGAAACAAGCCTCCTTTTTTAAGGAATGGTCCTCAGGGACAACCATCTTTCATAGAGCCCAAGAGGGCTGAAGTGGGTGAGAAAATGCCCAAACCGCCACCTATGGAGTGTTGGGGCTGTAAAGGGAACCATAGGTATAGGGACTTCCCCCACAGAAAAGATAAAGCAAGAACCGTCCACAATGTTCAGCAAGCTAAAACAGTGGAGGACATGGGTAATAGAATGCCAAGGATCTATGCAGCACTGGACAACAATCAAGCTGAATTTCAATCACACATTAATGAAGTGGAAGGTATGATCAACAACCGACCATTTATTATTTTAATTGATTCTGGGGCTAGCCATAGTTATGTAGATCCTAGGGTGGTGGAAAGTTTTCATTTATCAAGAAGAAAACATGAAAGGTCTTGGTTAGTACAGTTGGCTACAGGAACCAAGAGGAAGGGCACTGAGATGATTAAGTCATGTTCTGTAGACATGAATGGATTGAGCACGAAGGTTGAATTGAATATTCTACCTTTAGGTTCTTATGACTGTTTAATTGGGATGGACTGGTTGGACCAACACCATGCCCTCCTGGAGTGTCATAACAAGAGGTTTACATGCCTGGATGAGGAGGGAAATTGTAAAATAGTCCAAGGAATTCCCAGAGCTATGGTTGTTAGAGAAATCTCAACCATGTAGCTGAAGAAGTGTTACAGGAAAGGCTGTCAATTATTTGCAGCCCGTGTGGAGAAAGCATCTAGAGATGAAGTCTCAAAGATTGGAGACCATGAGGTACTCACAGAGTTCAAGGATGTATTTCAGAAGGTACCTGGACTACCTCCGAAGAGAGACATCGATTTTTCTATAAATTTGATGCATGGAGCAACTCCAGTTTCGAAATCTCCTTATAGAATGAGTACGCCAAAGTAGAAAGAGTTGCAATTGTAGCTTGAAGAGCTTCTAAAGAAGGGGTACATTCACCCTAGTGTGTCACCTTGGGGTGCCCCGGTCCTGTTCGTGAATAATAAGGATGGGACGTTGAGGCTGTGCATTGATTTCCGGTAGTTGAACAAGGTAACTGTCAAGAACAAGTATCCTCTGTCGAGGATCGATGATCTTTTCGATCAGTTGAAGGGTGTGAAAATATTTTCGATTAGATCAGGATATCACCAGGTAAGAATAAAGGATGAGGACATCAGCAATACCGCCTTTAGAACAAGGTACGGTCATTACGAGTTCACAGTGGTGCCATTTGGACTGTCAAACGCACCTCCTATTTTTATGTGCTTGATGAATGGTGTATTCAGGGAATATTTAGACAAGTTTGTCATAGTCTTCCTGGATGACATCTTGGTGCATTCCAAGTCAGAGGAAGAGCATGAACAACACTTGAGAATGGTGTTGAAAGTGTTGAGAGAACACCAACTGTATGCCAAATTGAGCAAATGCTCATTTTATCAAAGGCAGATCCATTACTTGGGGCACATTATTTCAGAGGAAGGGATCGTCGTGGATCCTGAGAAGGTTGAGGCCATCTTAGAATGGTCAGTGCCAAGGAATGTGGTGGAATTTAGATCCTTTATGGGTCTGGAAGGCTATTACAGAAGGTTTATCGCAGGATTCTCAAAGATAGCACATCCTATCACTTCCTTGCAAAGGAAGGAGAAAAAGTTTCAGTGGACTGAAGAGTGTGAGAACAGTTTCTAGTGATTGAAGTAGCTATTAATGAGCGCTCCAATCTTGAGGATTGCAGATCTAAATATGGATTTCTTGGTGTGCACAGATGCGTGTAAGGAAGGGTTGGGAGGATTTCTCAGCCAAGATGGACTTTTAATCTGTTATGAGTCCAAGAAGCTGAAAGAGCATGAAAAGAATTATGACACTCACGATTTGGAGTTGGCAGCAATAGTCCACGCTCTGAGGAAATGGAGACATTACCTCATGGGAGGGAGATTTGAATTGAGAACAGACCACAACGGTCTGAAATATTTGTTTGATCAGCTGACTTTAAACGCTAGACAAAGTAGGTGGCTGGAGTTTCTGTGTGAATATGACTTTTAATATCAAGCATATCAAGGGGAAGGAAAACAAGGTGGCTGATGTACTCAGCAGAAAAGTGCATGAATCACATGCTACAACCATTAGCATGTACATGACTAATATTAAAGATAGAATTTTGGAAGCTACAAATGTAGATTTGCAGTACAGAGACTTAGTAACAAAGCTACAACAACGTGAGAGACCACGCAAAGAGGGAAATTAGACCTTGGAAGTTGATGGAATACTTATGTATAAAAATAGAGTGTATATACCCAATGTCCAAGAATTGAAACTTGCGATTCTAAAAGAAATGCATAACGTGACGTATGTTGGACAACTTGGATATCAGAAGACTGTGGCAGTAGTCAAAATCCATTACTTTTGCTCGGGTATGAAGAGAGAGATCATTGAATACATCGCCAGATGTATGGAATGCCAGAAATTTAAGGCTGAGCATAGGCACCCAACAGGGTTGTTGCAGCCTTTACCCATTCTGGAATGGAAGTGGGAAGTGGTGTTACAGGATTGCATAGAACAAGCAAGCAACATGATTCAATCATGGTTGTGGTGGACAAGATTAAAAAAGATGCCCATTTTATTCCACTGAAAACCACTCACAAAGTAGCAGATGTTGTTGATATCTTCTTAAAAGAAGTGGCACGCTTGCATGGAGTTCCTAAAACGATTCTATCTGATAGGGACCCGAAATTCACCTCAAATTTCTGGAAAGGACTGTTCAAAGGATTCAGAACGAATCTGAACTTTAGTATAGCATATCATCCTTAGTATGATGGCCAGACAGAGAGTGTGAACAGAGTAATAGAAGACATGTTGAGAATGTATGTGATGGACAAACCATCAAGATGGGAAGACTACCTGCATTTGGTAGAATTAGTCTACAATAATGGGTATCATGTATCATTGAATATGAGCCCATTTGAAGAACTTTATGGAATAAAGTGAAACACTCCAGTGAGTTGGGATAATCCAGCTGATAGAGCAGTAGTTGGGCCAGAGTTGCTCAAGGAGATGGAGGATCAAATGATAAAAATTAAGCATAATTTGAAAGCTACCCAGGACAGGTAGAAAAGTTATGCTGATAAGAACAGAACCCGCCGAGAATTCAAAGTGGGTGATCATGTTTTTCTGAAAGTGAAAACTAACAGGAGTTCCCTGAAGCTGGGAAGTTGCGCCAAATTGGAAGCCAGATTTTGTGGGCCATTTGAAATCCTGGAAAGGATTGGGCCAGTTGCATACATGCTTGCATTACCTTCATCTATGACTGTACATAATGTGTTTCATGTTTCATTTCTTAAGAAATATATACCTGACGCTAATCATGTTATTGACTGGAATGTGGTTCAGGTGGAACCAGAAGGTGTCCTACAAGTGCATCATATGCGCATATCGGACAGGAAAAAAAAACAGATTCAGAATCAAACTATAGGGCTTGTAAAGGTCTAGTGGACCTGGTACGGTCCTGAGGATGCAACATGGGAGCATGAAGATGTTATGCGGGTAGAGTACCTGCATCTTTTTGAAAATTTTGAAAATCTTGCAGATGTAGTGTGAAATTTGCACTGAGGAAAGTGCAAAAATAAGGGAGGGGGGATTGTAATGTCCCCAAGGATGAGCCCTATTGTAAATCATACTTGTGAAATTAATTGTAAATATGTTTTATAGGATGGTGAGTCAAGTATATATAATTTTGTGGGCTTATGCGATTATTAGGCCAAAGAGCCTAAGTGTTGAAGGCCAAGAGCCTAATTTTGTACATGTATCTATGCACATTATTAATAAAAATATAAACACCGCCATGTGCAGATTGACCACGTTGAATGAGTGATGGGGGACTAAGCTTCCACTGAGTGGGCAAGGGATTAGGGGCTGGAAGGTGGGAAAAGGGGCTAAGTGTTGAGCCTAGGGGCTCAAGTGCTTGGGAATAATATTTTAATATTATTCCAAAAAGACATGTGATTAGTATGTTTTTATCCTAAGTTCTTTTGGAATGACATGTGACTTCCAAATGGAAGGAACGCATGCTGAAGGAATGCATGCAGTTGCATGGGTGACAAGTGTCAACCCAGGCACATGAAAATAAAAGGGTTGAGATGAGTCGTGTTGGGGGTTCAGCTTCCATTCCCGTCGACTGCTGCGGGGGTTCCTCCTCCATTCCACCTGACCGTCTGAGTGTGAACCGATCCGACCTCTGCATGAGACCTTGTGCAATTCTGAAACCATGGGGGGGAAAGTCTATGTTGATTTCGGGGATAGCCTATGTTGATTCTAGAAGGCAGAGACCTCCTATGTCTAAACAGATCGAGCCTATGTGTGGAATCTCTGTCCCCAAGCCATAACCGTGAGACCATCCTATCATTGCTAAGCCTGTTGGAAAACCCGTGTCTGTTTTCCCCGTTGGCTATTATGGCCATGCAGTGTTGGACTGTGTGTGGCTTGTTGGCTAGTTTGTACAAAACTCTCTCTAGGTGAGAGAGGTGATTGAATTGTAAGAACAGGTTGCTTGGCATGTGAGCGACTCTCTCCAGGTGAGAGAGTGCGTAGAAGAGGGAGAGAACTCCTGGAAGGAACCCTGTAGCTGCCACAGAGCTCTGAGACTTCTGGTCTGGTCTGTTGCTGAAACCCAAGACAAGGGAGGTTAGTAGCCGAAGGACTGTCTAGGTGACAGAGAAGGTGCATACTCCTGGGGTGGAACATGCATGTGGGGAAGGAGAGTCTGTGGGCAGTGAGTATGAGTGGTTCTTGGGAGAGAATTCCTTCCTTGTGACTGTGTGTTTTCCCTGTAACCTTAGCCTAGCCTAGGATTCCTTGCCTTGGTGTGGAGCTTAGTTCCAGCTCAGGGGTGACCCACTGCTGAGCTTGATGAGCAGCGTGGTCTAAGGATGGGAGGTTCGTGGAAGGCTTGCATGTAGTTGGTGGAATTACCACAGTTTCAAAGATAAGTACCATATGATGTTCTAATTATGTTTTTGCATGTCTGTGTATTTATATTTATCATGTATTTTGCTATGCATATGAATTAATGTTAATTTGATGGATTATTTATGTCAGTAGTAATTTGGTGCTGACTCCGAGTTTAAATGTGTTTAGCCTGTTTTTAAATGCATGTTATTAATTAAGCACAAAATGATGTTCCGCGTAGTAATGTTGGCCCGACCATGGGGTTGATGGTCGGGAAGCATTACACTTAGAGATAGAAATAAGCATTGATTATTCATCAATCGATTGGTTTCATCAAGCAGGGAAAAGAGCAAAAAAAGGAAACAACTAGCTCGCTCACTATTTGTACACAACTTCATAAATCAGTGCAAGATTTGACACAAAAGTATATCCTTCCTCCTATTGAAGATCTTGAAAAAACTGGCACTATGGAATAGCTCCTTGGGCAGATCCAACAAAGCACAAATCATAGACAGGAGGTAACTAATGCATCTACAAAGGAGACAATTGAGCTAATAGAACAACAACTCTTTCAACCCACCAAGGTCCACACTATGATCCAAGCATTCACAACCACCTTGGTGAAGGACATCGAGACTCCCAATGACAACATAGGCTTGCATGAAGAAGATATTGAATAAATTTCATACCATAGGGTCATCTCACTCTTCGACCAATATGAGGTTTGGACTGCCTACATCAGAGACAAAGGCATGTGAACAAGATAAAATAAAAAATATGAATTTTCTAACAAATGTACTCTATTTTTTCTTTTTCCAATTGCTTTTAGCTTCTTCCACATTCTTACACATGTCAAATGGCTAGTGAGGGAAGCCAAAAGGTTTTTGTAACTGCTTCTTGAGGAATTCAACAACATTTTTCAGTAGTTTTCTAGGATATCTATAAATAAAGGAAGAGGCCCATTTTGAAGGGGCTCTTCAAGAATTTTATACACTCACGAAACCATTTTTGGAGAAAATATTGTGTTAACTAATATTGAGAATCCCTCAGGGCCAGTTTTGGCAGAGAGAACAACTTGTGTAAATTGTTTTTTGTTGCGAACAATTTTTAGCAAATCGTCTACTATTTACATGTGATATAAGAATATATTTTTCCTTTAGACTTTTCTTACACAATTAATATTATTCTCGCAACTTTGATATTCTTTATTACATTTATGTCTTGAGCATATGATTTGATAATGTATGTGATAATATGATTTAGACTATTCTGGTTAAGTATTCATATGTGTGTGTTATTTAACTTTGCTTCTTAATAACAACTTTTTGAGTGAAGATATTTACAGAGTTTAGCTTCCTCTCAACTACTCATTCGGTTACGATAGTATTCTCCTAGCTAGGTTAGAATATATTAGATTTCATTTCTGCAATTAGATAGTCTTCATCTACATATACATTCACAAACAATCCAAACGTCCCCCTCATAACTAGTAATGGTAGTCGGGCCACAATATTGATGTGTCTCCTAAACCAAACAATGCATAGTCTGATTGGGACCATGTAGTAGGGATTACCCCTTATTGTTGAAGGGAAATTCATATCGTTTAACAGGTCAATAAAGATATATATATTGAGTGTGGGTATTCTCGGTTAAGGGTTTCCATGGAAAACATTTGCTCTATGTGCTTGTTGGCATTTCTATGTGCATGCATGTTTTTCTTCCTTTGATATTTATCTCTCTGGGAATTAATATGTGGTATCAGAGCTAGCATGACCTATAATCTCTCACAATGGTGGTTTTTTTTGGGAGCCATGCAGAGAGGGCCTTGGAGCAATGCATATGATCATATGGGCATGGTTGGGTAGAAAATAAAACCATTTTCTGTAAACCATGGGATAACGAGTGAGGCTATGAGTTCAAATTATTGATAAGAAATATGTAAAGGTATTGTGAAGAAAACACATGGAGCATAGGTGGAAGCACATGGACGTAGAGTGGTAACATAAGAAGTACTCGGTTAATGAGTGCTTTATTTGGTTCACTGTATTTTGGAGTAGAGAGAAATGTGGGTAAAGATGTAGGTATATGATTTTTGCATCATTTTCTTGGGCATACAATATAATAAAATTTTTATGGAGTTGTATTTTATTATATGTAAAATGGGCATATGGTTGTTAGACCTATTTAGGAAATTGTGCCCCTTGTTTTATGGTTCACTTGTAAAGTCTAGATGTATACCTAGGTGATGGGGGGCATGTTGTATTCTCATAAACCCGATAAAAAAAACTTTGATGGGGGGTAGGTGTTTATGTCAAATCAAGTTTAAAGGGGGGAATGTTGGGTTAATCTTGACTCAATCATAAAGTAGTTAAGATAACCTTGAGTCAGTCATTGATGGGTTTACTTATGGTGGTTTACAAACCCATGGTATTACATATTAATAATCATATTTAATGATTGAAATAGTCCATTGTAAAATGCCTCATGTTGGCTTGTAGAGGTCTATGTGGTTGTTGTACTCTTGAGTGCATGATGTAGCATGATGTAGGCCAAGAAAGAATGATATTTCTACTCATTACTCATGTTAAGAAAACAACTCTGAAATTGTATTCTAACAATTGTTAGGTGCTAAGGAATACATTGAGAATGCTTTGGAGTGTAGGGTTTTTATCCAAGAAGTGTTTCCCTAGGAAATCATAATTATCTCCTTATCGTGTGTGTTGTTGATTATTTGTCTTTAGTTTAAACACAATACCTTCTAACCACACTCATAGTCTTAGTCGAAGTCCAAAGATCCATTTCATAGGTTATGAGCACTAGTTGGAGGCTTGTTCCACCAAGACTCGACAACATCATTCAAGACCTAAGGCCCTTGATTTCATCCCCTAATTAATTATGAAGGCCTTGATACATGTATGTGGTGTGAAATACCTCCTCCTTGAACTCATGTAATTTTAGTTAGAGGCCAAAGATCCCTTACAACAATCATGTGTGGTGTTTTAGGGCCTTGCTCATGGACATCACTCCCATGAAGTTTCAGTCAAGGACTAAGGCCCTTGATTTCATCCCTTAACCATTTTCATGGCACTAATAGTTTGTATATGGTGCACAATAACTCCTAAAAATGCCCATATTTTAATTGGGAGGCAAAATATCTCCTACATGCATCATGTGTGGTTATTAAATGTCTCATCCATGGCCCTTTAGCCTAAGGATCACCATTCAAGGCCTTAGACCATTGAGGTCCTCATTAACTTCAGTCAGTTATTAGATTTTAAGGGTGAGTAGAAGGAAGACTTAGCGAGAAGGGTGGACAAGTCTGCAATAAGTATCCGGCCTTCAAGCAACTTGGTGAAGAAAAAAATATGCTCAAGAGCACTTTTGAACTCAAGCTTCAAATACTGAAATATGTCACAGCAGCACAATAATCAAACCTACATTATCATACGACTACAACAACTCGTCTGGATCATCCATGCACAAGCATTTCAACATAAGGGGAAATAAGATAACATAGGAAAAGTATTGTAACAGGTCACAACAACATTATAACCAAACCTACATTACAATACAACTACAACCCTTGACTGGATCCTCCATGCCTGAGTGTTTCACCATATTTTACACAAAGAGATGAAAGAAGATGACTTCTATTAATGAGAATGTCTCAATTTTGATACATAACCAAAGAACAATCAAACATAAAAAATTACATACTAGGGAGCTCTGCTCAACCATTCGACGACCTTAACAAAATATTGAACTGATCTATTTATACTTAGATCAGTCCACAACTACCAAGAGTGTGATCTGGCCATTCCATTCAAAGCCTTTCGCCTGCGCCTTCTTCTATCAAACTATGCATGTATCCTCTTGTAAGACACAAACTCATCTGAACATGGGGCTACAGGAAAAATCATCCATTGTGGTACCTCGGGTTGACAGCTTTGTCTCCACGTCCAGAACCTCCATGCTTTCTATTTATGGAGTGAGTGGAGGTTTCAACCACCATTCATTTTCATTAACTTATTTCTCATTGGGATCACAACGATGCTTAATGCCTAGGGGGCGGTTATGTGTTGCTCTCAAATTTGATGCTATATAAGCACGTGATTGCAAGGTCATCAAAGGAGGTTTGGATTCACATCACTTTTGAGCCCACAATTTACCACCTTCTGCCGCGTAGCTCTTTTACTATACCACGGCTTTGATTGCGGGACCACTGAAGAATTTTATCGTTCGAGCATGTTGCGTCCCTGCAATGAAGCATGGTCATCGATCTGGTCGCTATCTGCAATCTGGGAAAGCCCCACTTTTGTTGCCACGTGCCAATCTTGGATGGACCCTGCTTCCTGCTGCAAAGATCAATGGCTCACAATTACTTTGGGATTTCGGGCTTCTATCCTTTTCAATGCATAGCTCTTACATATCCTCCGAAGTGTCGAATTCCTGAAGCGTGAGATCTGGCACCACGTGTCCTTTTGTTTTGGATGACCAAGATTTACTTTGGGAGTTCGAGATTTGAGCCTTTTTCTTCTACTGCTCACGCAATTCTCTGAAGTGTTGAATTCCCGAAGAGATATATCTGGTGATGCATGGCCTCTTGATTTGGACGACCGAGATTTACTTTGGGAGTTCGGGATTTGGGCCTTTTTCTCCTATTGCTCATGCAATTCTCTGAAGTGTCGAATTCCCGAAGTGATGGATATGGTGATGTGCAGCCTCTTGATTTGGACGACCGAGATTTATTTCAGGAGTTCAGGCTTTGGACCTTTTCTCCTGCTTGCTCGTGCAATTCTCCAAAGTGTTGAATTCCCGATGTAAGAGATCTGGTTACGTGTGGCCTCTTGATTTGGACGGTCGATATTTATTTCGAGAGTTCTGGCTTCGAGCCTTCGGGAGTGATTTACTCACTCAACTTCTTCCTGCTTTCTCCCAGAGTACGACATCGCCTGACATGTGTCCCCTACTAAAAGATCAACGACCACGAGCGATGCAGGCTCACAACTAGCAGATACTTTAATTTCCTTTTTAATCCCCGCAATGCGAAGATGCTCGTTCATAATGGGATCGATATGCACCATTGATCTGTTGATCTAGCAAGATCAACGATTGTGACTGATTGTGGGCTCACAACTTGTGGAAACCTGAATTTGTATCCCGATCCCCGCAATGCCTTTTCACTGTCGATTTCTCTCCAATGAGATCTGATGGTCATGACTTAATCTTCCTGATCTGACGGCTGATCTTTCTCCTGCTCGGATCTTACAAATGAAAAACGAATATGTTTCCGTGCCAGTACTTCGAACCCAAAAAGGGTTGCGCTTGGACGTTTCACCACGGACTTGGACGACCTGTTGTCCTTGACAACTATATGTGATAGCACATCCCATAACCACTATCATGGCCTTGATACATGTTGGCGATGTACAATACCCCCTAATGACATAATATTCTCAATGGCATATTTAAGATCTCATGTAGAGGTCATATGTGGTAGTTTGTTTCCTTGCCCATGGCCTTAAATCCCAAGGAGCATTATTCACTGCCTTAGATCCTTGATTTGATTTCATCCCTTAGTAGTCAAATTGATTTTAGGGATCTCTTGTCAATTTGACTACTAAAATCTACAAAGATACACGTAGATACACATACACTACCCTTTTGGATTTGAACCTTAACCTCCAAGGGAAAAACACATATTCTTATTATGCGAAAGGAGTATACCTATAGAAAGCTTCCATATTAATCTGCTTACCATGTATAAGTTATGGCGATCTACAAAATGAGAGACGTCTCTAGTCGTTCATCATCCAAGAGTTAAATGGCTTGGCTAATAGTAAAGTCAAGGCATGCCTACGATGAAATGGAATTAGCATACCGTTACGTCTATTCATTGAGCCCAATCTCATCTTATAAATAAAGAAGTCATAATTTCAAAATTCAAAACCAATTCCATCGCTGGCTC
>SNQJ01S0065825.1:40342-59443 GCA_010110895.2 Picea sitchensis | reverse complement strand
ATCATTTGAATATATTAACAAGGAGGCAAGAAAAATATGTCCAAATCCATTCCCTCTCATATCCCAAGTTTTGCATCTTGCTCTGAGATATATCCTCAACTTTCCCTTCCATCCATTCTCCCTATACAACCCTTCATTCCTCCATATGTTGGCATGTTGGTTGTGATAATCCTAGGTGGGATTGGTGCACTTGGAGTAACGACGGAGGAGCCTGGACTTGGTTCGTGGAACAGTG
The DNA here is from genome assembly GCA_010110895.2 of Picea sitchensis. Taxonomy (NCBI): domain Eukaryota; kingdom Viridiplantae; phylum Streptophyta; class Pinopsida; order Pinales; family Pinaceae; genus Picea; species Picea sitchensis. Next base: position 59,208 of record SNQJ01S0065825.1, on the reverse strand, counting down.
ATAACAAGCAGAGGTTTTAACCTTTCATCTTGTCAATGAATAAAAGAGACTATCTTTGTCCCAAAACTTTATGTGTACATAATCTTATCTAATTTGATCATTTACATCTATATTTAGGCTTTTAAGTGATTAATAGAGATTCTATATGTTGTTGTGTTGTGTTCTTGGTCTGTTACAGGTCATATTTGGGCGGAGATCTAAGAGGCAACAACAAGTGGAAGAGGTCTACATCAACCGAAAGGACTCAAGGTTCTCGTCTTAACCTTCTCTTCCCTCTCTCTTATCACTTAGTCTAGATTTTTTTAGGGTAGATTAGAGATAAGTCAGTATGTTAGGGGAGTTATCGCTCTGTCTAAGTCTTAGAACCAATTTACGGGGATTTTCCCCGTAGCAGAATTGGCGACTCCACTGGGGAGTCTCTCTAGGGTCTTAGTGGAAGATCTTGGTTTGATTTGATTTTCAGTTTCTTTCTAAGTTTTTTGAGTGCTCTGAGTTAGGTTGGGTCTCTAGTCACCTTTCAGATGCCTACCATCTTCCCTTGCCTAAGTTGTATGTCCAAAAATTTTCTTTTTGAAAATTTGCAGAGGTGTATGCACCTTGTTCTCTGTACATCACATGTACATATGCGTTCTGCATTATATACAACCCGCATACATACGTAGGCTGGTCGTTCACAACACGCATCTTTGTAGTCTTGGAAGAGTTTTTTCAAAAGACTTTTCTTTCCTGTTAGAAATCTCTTGGCTTCTCAGGTCTTCCTGAGTTCTCTAGGGTTTATGTGGACTTTGTTTGTGTAGGTTCAAGGTTCAAATTATCTTGGAACTTGTAAAGAATCCTTTTGTTTCTTTATCTCTTTTTGTGTGTTGTCAATGCTAAGGGTGAATTTGTGAGCTTTAGGTCCTCCTGTGGATTCTAGTGAATCCCTGCTTTCAAGTAATGGCTTAGGATCTGAGTCAGTCTTTGGTTTGTCATCCTTCTTCTTGATTATTCTTTGAAAAAGAAAAAATATAGTTACTTGCTATTTTCATTTCTAAGCATATAAAAATAAAAAAATTGTTGTAGTTCATTAACTGCATTTGCATTTTATTATGCATGTGTGTTTGGTGTTAGTAGCTTAGGTTGTTTCTATAAAAGAAAAGAGCTTTGTACCCAAAGTTCCTTTTACGCTTCTTCATTGAAATTTTTAGTAGTTTGCATTGCATTTTGAAAGGAAAAAAAAATTCTAGGGAAAATTGCATTTTAGGATCTTGGTATTTATTTTGAAAAGTTTGCACCTTCAAAGTTAAAAATCCATTTTTTCAGTTGTAGAATGTACTTTTCTTTCTGCACAATGTTCTAAAATCTTATTAGCTCCTCTCTTTCGTCTCTCAAGAACACCACGAGTTTCACTTCCGTACCCTCTGACTAATCAATCCATTAAAATCAATGATTAATGCTAAAATCAACTATACTTTTTGTTTATAGGGTTCACCAAGTAGTCTAGGATTTAGGGCCTTGAATTAGGTGTGGAGAGGAATCTCTTCAAGGCCACTTAAATAAACATAAGAGTTTGTGATAGGGAGTGTAAAAGTCTAGTTCCGTAAGAGTTAGACGGGACCCCCCTCTAACACAGGGGATAAACACGAGGTTGCATGAGGAAAGGTAGAGGAGATAAACCCTCCAAAGTCGGACCAAGTGTAGTGGGGATCGTATATTGAGGGTCATTCTTGGGATCTTTGCTGACCACATTTGACAATGGATCTTTCTGGACCTCGAATACATTCGAGATCCTCAGTTTTCTTCCAGACCATTTGCCTTTGGTACCCTTGAAAGGCTCGAGTCTTTGTTATCCTACTCATTACGATTAGCCCAATTGTCGACTGTACCCACCTAGTGACTGAATGGGAGCTAGCAACCTAGTTTCCTTTTTGTAGGGACTTACACGGGTGACTACGGGGGTATACCACAGTACCTAGGGCAGATGTTGGATCACACTTTGCAGAGTATACCTAGAGGGTGTTTCCTTATTTGAGTTACACTTGCACCGGTAAGTTGCTTTAATGTCGATTGGCGTAACTGTTCTTCCTGCCAATCAGTTGATTGCTTGATTTTCCTTTAGAAAATTTTAGCGTGTGCTTTGTGTTTCTTGTTAACCTAACCTTAGAGTGTCAGTTGATCATTTCATAAGGTGGAATATCAACAACTCCGTCGTTTGTGTAGGTTTCAGGGCTTGCCATCGGTTACTTTGGAGCCACCTCCGCCATCGCTGAGGTGAAGGCTAGATCAAGGGGATTCTTTTGAAGCGACAAGGCCACATTAAATTGTACCCGAGCCTACTCCTCGAGAATACTTTCCTGCACTGAAGGAAACTAGCGTTTTCGACCTCGAAGATGAAGGCTTCAGCCCCGCAAACAATCTGATCACTAATCTTTTAGCGCCAATCCTTCTTTAGGTAGTCCCTACCAATGTGACTTCCCCTGATCTTCATTTTGTTAGACGACTGGATATAGAAGAAAATAACACTAATTCTACTGGGAGGCCTCATACTCCCATCTCGGTCACATGCAGAGGGGGGGTTGTACCGCCTCCTCCACCTCCACCCATAAGGACTACCGCTAACCAGACACCTACAACTTTTGGTAGTGGCACGGTCCCCACAACGACAATGACCAGTGTTCTTATTATACAGAACATGTCTGGTGCTCCGTTCACATACAGGATGTCAGATTTCGATACAAGCTCGACTTTAACTTAATATACTCTACAGACTATTGGTCTAGGGGAAAGGAGTTATAGTACTCCCTTGCAAGGATCCTTCACGGGCTCCACTATTCTATTTAATTTTATCCCTTACGCTGGGGTTCATATCCCTCCTTCGTCCCCCTCGCTTGGAAGTGCCTTCCAACAACCATTTGGGCTTAATACTAGTTCCAACTTGTTTAGTGGAGGGTGTCATGGGTCTCAGTCTTATATGACTATGGTTGGGTCTATTCCTTTCTCTTTGCTTGGTGCTTCCAGAAACAACACTTTCTTGTCGTCCGCGTTTTTGTCAGGGGGGAACCCCTTCTTTAACTAACCCAACCCTACACAATGCTTCGTTCCTTCACAGGGTGTGATGACAGGAGCCTTCTCCTCTTAAAGTCTTGAAAATACTTGACAAGGCTCTTTTCCTTTGCAAGGGATGTTAATCGGGGGAAACCCCTCCCATGCCCAGTGGAACCCTGGGCATGGTTTAGTACCTATGCCAAGAGGATCAGCTGGGGGCATCCCCAACCAACGTCCTTGGAATACCGTGTAGGGTGCAATCCCTACCCAAGGTATGTCATCGAATTATGTGAATCTGTCGACAATGCAAAATAATGCGCAAAATCCTTTTACTGGCCAAGGACACCATGGTTTCTACCAGATCCTTGGCCAGCATAAAAAAAAATCTTGGAAACCTGGTGCTAGTCAAAATCTAGGCTCCTCTTTTTCTTTGAATCCATTATAACCTAGGTTACATTTCTTGGAAACTCTTCATTTTCCATATTTTTCAAGGTTGTTGAATGATCCAATTAGTCATGATCCATGTTGGCCTCCTATTCCAAATAAATTTACCTTAGACATACCAAAATTTGAAGGCAATGCTGGAAAAGATCCAAGTGATCATGTTACAAAGTTTCATTTATGGTTCTCCTCCAACTCGTTGAAGGATGACTCTCTACAGTTTTGATTATTTCAATGCACTCTTATAGGGGGTGCTGCGAAATGGTATATCAAGATCGACAACTCAAAGTGTTCTTACTTTAATGACCTAGCAATGGTCTTCTTAAATCATTTCCAGTTACCAGTGAGATACATTGCTAGCACCAAGTTGTTGGCCAACTTCGAGCAAACAAAATTCGTCGATACAAACTGGTGTTCAGACATAAGTGGTGAATATAATAGTAGTACATCTTCTTCGTGGTTATTGCAACACACATCATAATATTTGGTATGAACACCTACACTACATTCAACATGCTTATAATTGGGCTCAACATTCATCGACTCAAACATCTCCATTTGAGGCATGTTTTGGTTACTTGCCAAAATCTCCTTTAGATTTTATCTTTGGGAAGGATGTTGCTATTGATGTTCATTATGACATTGATAGAGCAAAGAAGTTCATTGAACAAATTCAATTGGTGCATCAAATGGTACAAGAACATTTGGAAAAGAGCCAAGCCAAGTACAAGACAAGACATGACAAGCATCCTGTTGATCATAGTTTCCAAGTTGGAGATTAAGTTTGGATTTACATTAGAAAATAGAGGCTTAAAGGAGAAGGTAAAAAGTTGGAACCAATCATATATGGACCTTTTAAGATTCTTGAAAAAATTGATAACAATGCCTTTCATTTGTATTTTCCTCCTTATATGCAAATGTGTGTAGTTGTTAATGTTGAGAATGTGAGATTGTTTGAGCCTCCTTTGATTGATAATCAAGGAGAGAATGTTTGGATTCCTTCAATAGATGAATTCTCACCATAATATATTTCAAAATTGCAATAGGATACCATCCTTGACAGAAAGACAAGAACTTCAAAACGAGGGAATGTGGAGTACCTTCGTGTTGGTCTCAAAGGCACAAATCCAAGCAAAGCTAAATGGATTGAATTTGGAAGGGTGAGGGAACTATACCCTCATATATAGGTTGACTGAAATAGTCTTTTGGAGGTCCAAAAGCTTCCCAATGGGGAGGAGTGATCTAGGAGATCAAAAAATGCTCAAAAATCGAAGTGTTAGAAATTGTTAAAAAAATGGTTTCATTGCGTATATCTCATCCACATGATCCCAACACAACTTGAACGGGCTCAAACAGAGTCCGTATGGAAAATTTATGGTGTTCTATCTGTTTTCCCAAAGAGGCAAAATTTTTTGTTGACTGTGCAGTTCGTACAGTCTGTACAGGCTGACATGGCAACTAACTATGTAGACCATACAATCGTACATCTGACGTGTTAAGGATACGTGGGAGGTGACTGGACAATTGACTAGGCATTTGGGTGCTGACTTGGACCAATGGCAAGGTGCCACGTGGACCAATCGGGGTCTGAAATGTGGCACCCCACCGACATGTAAAATGTTGGTTGGACTCCGCGGGGGTTGAACCCATGACCTCCGGGACGAATGGACGTGCAAAGGCAGGACTCACTAGTCCACCTATGGGGTGTTTCTTACCCTATCATGGAAAAAGTTTTATTTAAGTTTTAAACTATGGTTCATTTGGCGGTAAAAGGGTTGGGGCTTAGCCCCAGCACATGGACACGTGATCGCAACCAACTCATATGATCATGCGTGTGGGAAAAGGCAGGGGGGACAGGTGTGGAAAGTTATCCCCAGACCTTGGACACGTGCCCCATGCAACCATGACCTCTAGAATCATGGGCTAGATGCACACTAATGATGCACCATTTTTTCCCAGGAGCGAAAATTACGCGCGAAGCCGGGTTGGATGCATTTGGAACTAGGTTTTGGCACTGTGTGTGCGTTTTGGATGTAGGAGAAAGGAGAAAGGAGAAACTTCTAAGAGAGATAACTTTCTCATTTTTTGACCAAATCAGGTGTAGAAAAAGCCTAAACAGGGGTTTTTGACAGTTTTGAAGCCATTGGAGTTGTTATTTTTTCCATTTGAGCATTGTAAATTGTTTTTTTTCACATATTTAACACTTAATGCAAGAGGACCATTGGAAGTTGGACCAGGAGATGTAGCCCAAGAGAGGGGTGGACTCCTTTATCATTTGTTGTGTTATGTGTGTTAATTGATGGTTGTTTATCTCTGTTATTTCTACAATTTTAAGTCCAAAACTCATTTAAAAATCTATGTGCTTCCAAATTGATCGATTGCCCAAGACACATAAAATTTCACTTGCATGTTGTACAAACCTTCAATTTCAGATCACTGATTTAATTCAAATCCAAGAAACATAATAATCGATTAATGTTGAATTATTATGCTTTCATTAATAAAAATGATTTAACGATTGATTTACTTAATTTAGTGTTATGAACAATCATTTGTGAACATTTAAGAACTGTGCATTAGGAGTATTGCTTGTCATTATAGTCCATGCATGGGATATACATGCACTAGCTATGCCTACATACCCAATGCACCAACATTATTATGGTTTCATATGGGTTTCATAAACATGTTAGTGACCGAAATATATTATTGATTAATTAATAAATAATTTCGTGGATTGGAAATTATATCATATGAATAAAAATAGCATTGGAAAGATAGGCATTCATTTCATTTGGTTTGTGTGAAGTAATAAACAATTATAAATAAATTATTTGTCACCTAATCTTAAATGGAAGTAAGATTCATTAATGGGTTAACATATGCATAAGTTAGATTTCTTTAAATTTTTATTTCCATGAAACATGAAACATAGCTTAGAAGTCTTCATGCTCAAGGATCATTGTTTCCACCTTGACATTGGTCTAGGATTGGACATGATGGTACAATGATTCTATGTTGAGATCCAATGAGCTAGTTGTGAAGTTCATCGATCCTAGCCATCATCTGCTCCTGACAATAGGTTATCTCTATGAAGTCCCTGCGGAGGTCAAAGAGGAGTTGGAGTTGATCTTTAGAAAAGAGAACGAGTGGTTGCTCGATATGTTGCAGATTGTTGGCATGCTCTTCATTCCAGTGATTCTCCACGTCGGGATCTATGTTCATCTCATGCTCATCATGTGACCTACCATAGCATTCCTCTCGAAGTATAGGGATCTCTTCTTCAAAAATGGTGTATCCCCATCTTTATTCCTCCTACGGAAGCCTAGGACAATTCTTGCCTCCCTGCTGAGAATCCATGGAAGATTGTCATGGATCAGAGCTACTAGAGGAAGAAGACGAGAGGTGTCGTCTACTATATACACATCTGACAATGTTGCTACCACATTTTGGCTTACCTCGCTCTCGCAACATGGTGCCAACAAAAATTATACCCAGAGGAAAATAGATAGAGAGATGAAGCTATAATGGATTAAAATTATGACAGTGGAAGAAGGATGAAGTTGCACACAAACAACAAATGCTAGAATGTGTGGGAGATCCATTCTCGGGCCTTTGTAATAGAAAAAAGTTCCCTCTTCCAAAAAATTAAAACCAACCATAATTGTTGCTTTAGTCTCACACGAGCTCGCATTGCCAAATATGAGGAGTTGGGTCATCATCGTACCCACCAAATATAAGAACCTCCAAGAATGTACTGTCAGGGAGTAATGAGCCATGAGGTCCACTAGGCTTGGAAGGTATGTGAAGTACCAGGGGGATCCTCATTGATGTCACTGAAATTTCATCATAAATGCATGGGTGACACCCCATCCGAGGGAAATCCTTCCATCAGAGAAATATCAATACATTCTTGAACCAGGGGAGAATATTGGGTTTGGTCGTTGTTAAGAAGGATGTCCCTCTCAATACTATCAACCCCCACATTGGCCAGTTTATCTTCAATATTATTGGCCTCTCATCAAACATGAGAGGGGACACAAACCCAATGAGATAGTAATAAGGATTGAAGAAGTTTGAGATGGCTTAGTAATATCTATCTAGGTGATATCTTCGCAGGCTTAGATCCATGCCGAATATTTGAAAACATATCGATGATGATCTGTGAATCCCCTTCCATGATGATCTTACAATCTCCTAGACGGGAGGCCCCTTGAATTTATTTGAGAAGACCCCAAATATCAACAGAGTTGTTGGTATCATGACGCATTCTACCCACAAGGATGTTGAGAATATTTCCCACTTCATCTCTGAAAACTACACCATATCCTACAAGTTCGGGGCTCCCCTTGGAGGCTCTGTCAAATTTCATCTTAAGAAACCCTATGGAAGGTATTTACCATGAAACTGGGCTAGATGAAGGGGGGGAACGGGAGAGGCTAGAGGCAATGAGATTATTGAGATTAATCTACCAGTAAGAGAGAATTTTTTTCTCCTCTGGATCACATTCCAGGTCTTATAGAGACCATTGTTTGGATCTAATAGTTTCTTGAATATTGGTTGTAATCTTTGACCATATGAGATCTTCGATAGAATGTTTGGAGTGGAATATCCTTCTGTTTCACTCTTTCCAAACTTTCCAAACCACAAAACCTGGTATCAACTACCATATCATGTTCAATACAGAGTTTTTGAGGGATGTGGGTCTTCAGCATTCAATGATAGTTGAGATGTTGTCTTGATTTCTATTTGTTTTCATCATAGCTTGAGCCACTTGATCCCAGATTTTTGAACTGTAGGAGCAATGATTGAGTAAATTATTTGTAGTTCCTTCATGTTGGGAGCATAGTGGACAAATCGAGGGGCCTGTGAAGCCCCTTTTTCTTAGGTTATCCCAAGTGAGAGTTAGATTGAGAACTAGAAACCAAAGGACGATGTTGACTTTCGGCCACAAGTTTGATTTCCAAATGATGCGCCATATCCAATATCTGGGTAGAAGATGGAATTTAGCTTTGATGGCATAAGCTTCTTTAACGGAGAACATTCCTTTCGCAGAGTGTCCCCATTAGAGAATATCAGGTCGATGTCGTATGTGAACCTTCCGAACATCCGCCTGATCTTGCCAGGGGTGAAAGTCACATTCTTCAGGGAGGTGAAGGTCCTCATGATTGATCTTCCATTCTCACCAAATTCGTGAGCCTACCGGTTCTATCCAAATATTTTCTACTTGGAATTGTTCATTATGCGGCATGAGGGTTTGGATATTCTGCATTTAATCCTTTTGTAGGAGTGATGGCTTTTGTTTCCAACAATATGAGCAAAAGAAAGCATTCTGGCCACTTTGGAGTTCCCAATAAGTGCACCCTTAGACTAGAAATCGATTTTTCCAAGATTTCTTCCAAATTGAGAACCCATTGATTTTATCATTCCATCTTATGAGATTATCTTCATCAATCTTCGGTGTGTATTTTCGGCGCTAGAAATGGTCCCATGGGTCCTCTAGGTGTTTCAACCACCTCCACCAAGTTTTTTCTCCCATTATTTCATTGAGAGTTAATGAATCCAGTAAGCCGAGGATTCTAACAAGATTTGGTTTGCAAATTGTGTCCCATCCTACTAGGGTCCATTTCCTTCTTTCATTGTTTCCATGCCACAAGAAGTTTCTTTGAATATTACGAATAATTTTCAAAATAGCTTTAGGGGCTTCTAAGGCTAAGAATAAATAGATAGGAATTGCTTGAAGTATTTATTTGATAATCACAAGACACCCCACCAGGTTGAGGGAGCGAAAGGTCCAAGAATCTCACCCTCTTTCATAGCCTAGGTGTGATCTTCCATAGATCAACGGTGGAAGATATGCTTATTTTAAGCACAAATCGACGGTTCTTGTCAATACTTATGCAACTACATCGTTGGAACTTCTCTGGCCAAACTTTCTCTTCCCACTTTAAATCACCGACGACGGTGTGCGCAACATCAATGGTGTAGATCTCACCTTGTCATCTTGACCATATCGATGACTATCATTCTATCTCTGACCTTTATCATCGTCGTCGAACTTTTACGAGTTTTGTCTCTCAGTCATTTTTTACGATAGACCTTTGTCAATGAAGGGCTGAGATTCACTCATCCCATCCCATCGATGGTCATAATTTCTTCTGACTCATCTCACTGTTCCTTGATTAGTTATCCCACGGGTTGGGACATGGTCGTTCTTCTGAGTTCTACTGGGCTCTATCCGAGTATTCTAAGGTCTACTAGTATTATTTTTCCATAGCCGGTCTCTCATCCTCATGAATGCATAAGGCTTTATAGAAATTACCAGCTCTCTTCATCGAAGTGGAGCTTATCTCGGGGTTTAAGGTCCTCCCTTCCTCACAAAGGATTTCCTAAGTTACAACTCAACCCATCACTTGCTAAGTGATGTTTTTGTCCATGTCCTGCAAACTTTCCTCTAACAACTCAAGGTATTTGGGGATACAATGATCTATACTCATTTAATTTCACAATTGACACATAATTTAAATGTCATGGTAACATAACCAAATTATCAAAGATTTTGTAAAATCATTTGTAAGCAGTTTCATTTACCATAGTATCAAACATTTACATGGACATATCATTCATATTCAATTTTTGACAATCTAAGTTAAACACTTATCTGATAAGGAAATTTTCCAACACCGACTGACTAAGGGATGACACCTTTCCTCCAAACCTTAGGCCTTGTTGTAGAGTGCTTTCCTACAGTACACCACCCCCATGCCAAGACATGATACCACTAGGAAAAAATTACTTCGCCAGGTTCCAAGCTCGTGATATTCCAAGAAGGTTACTCTCCTTCCCCCTCTGCCACAGTAAAAGTTGTCCACCTCCCACTGAGCTCAGGGTCTCTATAGGTTTATCATTTAGTTTATCAACTAGATTTACTCTGCATAAGGGAGTCCCTTCTATGCTAAAAAATCCCTCAGTGACCTCCCCTTATTAGTGTTGGTTTTTGTCCAGTAAGCACCAAGTTGTAGCCCACTATTTCTCCAGTTCGGGATCCAGGTCTTCTCTGTTCAGGGTGATCATTAACAACTTAGACAAGATTCCTATTTTTTTCAAGGAAAAATCTTCTTATCCTTTCTCTCTTCAATCAATATCCATGTATATCTTCGTGAGATGAGTTTCTAAACCACTCCTTCTCTGCACTCATTGGTTCCACGTGTTCTCCTGATCACTCTATTGTCTGAATCTTCGTGTCTCCTGTGTCGTGTTGTGTTCTCTTGTTATTTCTCATCCCTTCAGGAGTATCATGGATTCCTGTATATACCACTTGCAATCCGTGGTTCTCATTCCTAAGAGGCAGATCTGTAGGATCCTGTTGTAAGGACATTTAATTGCCCCTTTCCTTCTTCAAGGGTCAACTGCCAATATTCACTAACTATTCCAACTACCCTTGCGACTAGTTTTATTGGTCACATGATTCTGCACAGGTTTGGTACGTTGAAGGTGTGAGTTTGTGCTTAACAAACATAAGTAAGCTTGTTAGACAAGCTTCCTATTTTCTTCACAAATGCACTTCATCTTCCTTTACACTCAACTATTCAATCAACCTGTGCTTTGTCAACTTCCTCTAGTGTATCATGGCCAGTACTGTCAAGACTTTTCCTTAGTCAAATATTTGGTATTTTTATTAAATTAAACATAGTCACATGTTTCATAACACAACTCCTGTAATCTTAACATAATAACAATCTTGGGGAAAGCGGGGTGTTACAAATATACTTGGGAAAATTTAAATAGAGATAGAGGAATTTTCCTTCTTAATAATCCATGTACTTTTGCTCTAAAATTGATGTAATAAATCATTGAAAATCCTTACTTAATTATTCAACGAAATGTTAGTTTAATTACTTCAAGTTTATCATTCTAACTATAGGTTAATTGTTGTAAATTATTATTTAGATAGCCATGACAAAGAGTTGATTTTTCTTTGGCCTAAATTACAACTCAAGGAATAACTAAATTACAAAACTTGTATACTGTGAGGTAGTGAGATGAAATATGTTGTAGTAGATTAAATAAAAAATAGAGATTAGATAGATGTAATGGTTAACAACAACACCTAGTTAAGTATTTAAACCTTATAGGGTGTTACATTTGGTGTGGCTAGATAGCTTGGTGGGATCCTTACTAGGCCTTTTTATTGCTAGTTAGGGTTTACTATTGATGGTGGATTCCCTAGCTAAGGCTTGGAAAACATTGGAGAGTCCTATCTTCTGAAAATATCGAAGGACTATTTTGTACCATCTTGTGATGTTTCTATGAACTTGTAAATTCATTTTAATGTATGTATGAAGATTGACATGCAATCCAAACAATGTGTACTTGAGAATCCAATTTTCAACTTATAATGTCATGGTGAATGAGTAGTTTCTAGCCTTGTTTGGTATGTAGATTTATGATGATTTTGTTGAGTGATTTGACAAACATATAGAAGCTAAGTGGGCAATTTTATGATTGTAATAAATATATTGTAATTAATTAATTTCATATCTAATATATGTTGCACTTTGGGCCCTAAGAGCTAGAAACAAAGTTTCCTTGAAGTGTAATTGTTCAATGCTTATTTTCTTGCAATGCCTTGTGTATTTGGTTAAAAATAAGTGAAGTGTATATTGTTGTAATTTGTATTTTAGATTTATCAGTAAGTGTGAAATTTCACAAGAAATACATTTAGAGAACCTCACATTTGAGGTGAATTTTTTTAATTTGCATTAGTAAATTGAGTCTTGAAATTTCCACAATTTCTACCACTTTGCATTGCATCAAGACAAATAGAGCATACTCCTGAATTACAAAATTAACATAAAACAAAGGGAAATAAGGGACAAAATTTCAAGATTCAAACAAATAGAATCCTAAAAAGTAAGTTTTGGCTAGGCCTAATTAAAGATCCAAGGAAAGGAGTCAAATTGATAAATGGGCCAAATTTAGCCATTATGACCAAAGGTCTTGCAATCCCAACACTTCAATCAAGACAATGGAACCTACCCCATAGACAAGGCTTCTTTTATCTCTTCTTTCACACTAATCTCTTAGTAAACATGTTTGAATGAAATAGGTTCAAATCTAGATTCAATCCTTTTAATTTGTTCAAATACCGATTGGAATGTAATACTTTGCACCACCTTTTTATCATTCATCTAGTCTATAACTAGTTGAGTGTTGCAAAACACTTAAATATGAGAGACATGATGTTTTTTTTGCACATTTAAGTAAGAATATAAAAGCATATATAACTCAACAATGTTATTAGTTCCCTCCCCCAAAATGATCTTTATAATTAATAAAGTGTGAGTCATCAAAGAATAAAACACATCCAACTCCACTAGCAACAAGTGCATCTTGGTGGGTATCATATATAAAAAAGTAAACCTTGGACATGTCAATACCCATAATGATTATCTTCCTCAAAGAAATAGAGGGTTGCCTAAGTCTAATCTCCTCAAACCTAGTGTTTGTTTGATTGTAAATTAGTAAAGATGAAGCATCCCTACCTTGAAAAAGGGTAATTTTCCTTTCTAGCCAAAGACCCCACAAAAACACAAAAGGAAAGGTTTTATGGTCTTTCAATCCTTTAATTTCAAACCATTTTTTCAAACAATGCTCCACCAAATCATCTTGCGACATGTCCATACCTCCACACTACAACAAAGTTTCATCGAGAAAAGGGAATTAAATAAGCAAATATTGAATGCTTACTTCAATATTATTACATATGACACATTAACTAAGTCCATGTCAACTTCATTTTTGAAGAACTTCATAGGTTATCTCCCTTTCCTAAATGATAACCACATTTTTTTTTTTGTCTTTAATGATTCTTTTACTTTCCAAATAACCTTCCACCACCACACACATCCCCTTCGCCAACCTTCCACCACCACACACATCCCCTTGGCCTTCCTCCAGAAAAAAAAACACTTTATATCCTGAAAAGGCAATATATCTTCCAAAAACTTTGTTTTGTGTCAAACAAAAACATATGCTTCATCTCTTCATCTAACAAGAATCGTAATTTATTAATAAAAATATCCCAACAAACAACATGTTCTCCTTCTAATCTTTATGGATAAGATTTCCAATTCAATATCCAAAAATAACTTTCACATAATTAAACACATAAACTAAGACAAATATCCCTTATTTTTATTTTTATAATAATTACATTACACTTTATAAAAATTCCTACTACCCATCCATGATTCTACCCCTAAGTTAAACTTGTGACCATTTCCCACTTTCCATGCCAACCCCTTACAAAGTCACGAAATGCTTCGTATAGGAAACATTAGTTGGAAGGTAGGGCACTTACTCATAATATTAAAAAAGATAACATGTATGTCAAACGTTGTACATTACCAAATTAATGTTGTTCACAAACTAAACGCCGCAAGTCAAGCGACAAGAGGGGCCGATTGTGAAAAGGTGGCTTCGAGTTCGAGCATAGTTTAATTCAACATACAATTCTATTTCTACCAATACAGAAGAATTACACATCAAAAGGATTTATAGATGACACTAAAATTCATGGGAAAAATTTGAGTTTCATTTCATAAATAGTTAATTATATGATGCAATGTTCATAAAAATGACAATTTTTTTATTGGGGAAGGTCGCAAAAAATTATGATACCAAAGTTGGTAGTGTGGATATTCATTGTTGATTGTTATATATAAATACAAGTTAAAACTATACCACTTCAAATGATATATTGATGATTAGTAAGGAATAGACATTCACTCTTTCCAAATACTTCTAAATTTTTAGACTAACCTATTTTAACAAGACAAACTCCTAAGCAATACCTAAATCATATTCATAAAAAAACAAAAAACAATATCCATTATAATAATCATTAAAACTACCTTCAATGAAAAAATGAAATCTAAAATATATTTAATGTTATATTAAAAATAATAAAACTTGAAAATAGTTCCATGCTATGTATTAAATACTAACGATGATTCGGATCTAATAAAATCTAAAACGATGATGCTAGAAACAAAACTTTCTTCGAATTTAAGGTGCTTCTAACTATGGTTCATATTGAAAGCATTTGATTTTCTAGTAAATTTTTTATTCAATAAGGAAATTTTGTGATATGGAAAGTCAAAATTTATTATTAAATTTATAATAAATAAAAGTATTTATTATTATAAAATTATTTAAATTATTAATAAAAAAAATTAAAAAATAAATAAATACAATTTTAAAATATTAAGTTAATTATTAATTTAAAATACAATTTTTTTTCAATTTCGAATTTAATAAATATTTTAAAAATTTATTATATTTAAAGATTCAATTTAAGATATATGTATTATATTATTATTATTATTATTATTATTCTTTTTTTGAAAGTGTCGTGGCTTTTCATGGTGTAAAAGTTCTATGATAAGTTGGATGCTGAGTGATATTGATATTATTTGTTTAGTTGAAACTTGGGAGCATGAAGAGTCTAAGGTCCTTGACATAGAAGGATTTGTCTTGTGGTTGGCATGGAACAAAAAGTCCCATCGTAGAGGGATATGTGGCATAGCTTGTTATATTAGAAATAACATTTATCCTCACATTCAACTTCATAAGATTGACCCTCTCAATCAATACATTTGGATAAAAATTTCAGACACCAATGCTAAGAAGATGTATATAGCAATTTGTTATTTCGCACCTATTAATTCTACTTTTTATAAGAAAAACAATCTAGATAGCAATTGTCCCTATAATAATTTAGAACAAGATATTTATAGTTTGAAAAATGAAGGTAATATCCTCTTGCTAGGAGACTTTAATGCTAGGACTGCAACTAAACAAGCTACTCTTTTAAGCACTAATTCCAACCATAATCCTTTATGGCTAGATGCAGACCTTGTTTTATCTAATAGCTACAAAAGATGCTCTGAAGACCTAATTGAGAATTTGTTTGGTACTGAGTTGGTCAAGCTCTGCAACTTTGAAGACCTAATAGTTTGCAATGGATTAATGAAGTGGCCAAACTCCAACCAGATGACTTGTATTCATGGGCTAGGTAGTAGTGTCGTAGATTATGTGATTTATGATATCCCCTTTTCCAACCAAATAACAACTTTTGACCTTTTAAATGACCATGAACCCGACTCCGATCATAAACCTTTAAACCTAACTCTAAACTTTTCCATGCACATGAGTGCCATTGAAGAGAATTCTGATAATCAAAGGCAATTGTGCTTTGAAAAAAGTAAAGTTGACCTTTTCTTAAATGATTTAAATAGTAAATTACATCTCCTAACTTATAAGGACAACATTGAAGAACTCTATCATAATTTTACAACTAGCCTTTCCACTTCTATTAACAAGTTCTCTTTCGAGGTGTCCTGTAAAAAGAATAATAGAACGGCCAACCCTTGGTATGATAAAGAATGTAAAATTGCTAGGAAAACCATTAGAGATGTTTCTAATGAGTCCTTAAAACTTGATAAGATCAATACGTACAAATCACTAATTAAATGAAAAAAAAAGGTATTGTATCAATAAAAGGCAAGAGTAGTTTTCACAATTATCTAAGTTGGATCCTAAGAAGTTCTGGAGCTAAATTTTAAACCACAATACTAAATAAAATAATATGATTCCCTTAAGGGATTGGAATTCCTACCTTAAAATTATTTATGAGTTTTCTAATGCCATGGACACCATTCTTATTGTCCCTATAGATGATGAATTTTTTTCTTTAGATGACATAGAGTTTTGGGTTAAGCGGCTTGCAAATGGGAAAGATAAGGACATTGAAGGCTACCAAGCTGGAATTTTTAAAATCAAAGGGCCTATCCTTATCCCTCACATACACAAGATCTTCAATTTAGCAGTCAAGTAGGGCTTCCCTAAACCATGGATGCAAAGCCACATTGTTCCTATTTTTAAAAATGAGGATATAAACATTCCCTCTAATTATAAGACCATTATGATTAACCCGATTTTAGACAAGCTTTATGGAATTATTTTGGAAAAGAAGATTATCCTTTCGCTAGAAAGTCACAGTAAAAGAGTTAAAGGCCAGGCCAGGTTTAGGAGATATCATTCAACTGTGGACCATCTTGTTACCTTTAGGATCATTGCAGATGAGTTCCACAATATTAAAACCATTCTTTTTTGTTGTTTTGTTGACTTTAGAAAATCTTTTGACATGGTTCCTAGGAAAAACCTTTGGAATAGGTTGGAAGAGATAAAAGTGCCTCTTAAGTTGAGAGCTATTGCAACAAGGATGTATGAGAACATTATTGCTAAGTTTAAAAACACTAAGGGTTGGTTGAAAGAGATTAACTGCAATATTGGAGTCAAACAAGGTTGTCCCTTGTCCCCTACCCTTTTTGGCATATACATTGACAAGTTAGAAGATTGCTTGGAAAAAACAAGTTGTGTCGGCCCTACTCTCACCGGTATAGTCATCGATCTTCTTATTTATGCCGATGATATTGTTCTTATGGAAATGAGTCCCCATGATCTTGAAAACCAACTAAGAATCCTCAAGGATTTTTTCTCCAATGTGGGTATGACTGTTAATACTGATAAGACTAAGGTCATGATTATTAAATCCAATAACATCACTTATGATACCTTCCTATATGACAACAAAAACTTGGAGGAACTGACTTCATACAAATATCTTAGAATTGATATTCACCACAAGCTCAACTAGAATTATAGCATTGAGAAAATGATTATTGGGGGATGGAAAGCTTATTGTGGGCTTGAAAACAATTGTAAATCAATCGATCTTTGGATTTGGGATAAGAAAAAACTCCTCTTTGATACTCTCGTTACACCTGCTATTCTTTATGGATGTGAAGTCTGGGGCTATAGTATCTCTTGTGAATCTCGGAGAAAGATAGAGAAAATACAAAAGAATTTTATAACCTATAATCTCAAAATCAAAGGAAATACGCCCTATCCCATCCTCCTCTTAGAAACAAGCCTCTCCTCCATTGAGAGCAAGACTATGACTAGATACCTAATGTATAAGAACAAGTTAAACAACATGGAAGACAAGAGGCTTCCTAAAACTGCTTCAAAATCGAGTCATAACCACCATCGACTCAAGCGAGGATGGTATAAAGATGCCTCCTCTTAGCTAAACTATTGGGGAATCATGGAAGACACCATTTTGCAGAAGAAAGATACTATTAAAAATATCATCAAATCAAAAGTTAAGGAGAAAATGTGGTGTGATAAAGAGTTAGAGGAAATAAAAAAATTAAGGTGTTATAAGGATGTAATCAACCCTAATTTAGAAGATCAAAATTATCTATCTGTTTTGACAAGTGCAAAGAAAAAAATAAGCATTGCTAAGATAAGAACAAATTCTCAGGAGCTCCATAGTGAAACTGAGAGTTGATCAATTCCTAAAACGCCATGAGATGAAAGAGTGTGTCACCTTTGTGATACTAAGAAGGTTGAAGATGCAAAGCATTTTCTCTTAGATTGTCCAACCTATACCTAGATTAGATCTCATTTTCAAAATATTTTTCCTAACCTCTTTAGTCAACAAAACTATGGTGATCTTGGAAAGATTCTCTTAATGTTTTTCGAGCACATAAACAAAATTCTAAAGAATTGCAAGTAATCACTCATCCTCTTAAAGTCCATAGACCAATTAAGTATTAGTGGATGCTAGTCATCATCATCATATTATTTATTATTAAATTTTTATTATAATATTTGATGTTAAAAAAATAATTTTTATAAATTTTAATTTTTAATTTAATTTATTAATATTATTTTCAAAATATTTATTTAGATTGTAAATATATTTAATTGATGATGACAACCACAATAAACCTTTGTTGAAATTATAATTGATTTATGATTAAAGTAAAAAATTATTTAAATTTCTTTAAAACCTTATTTCTATACTAAAAATCATCAAATAAATATTCTAAAATTATGATAATATTAATATTAGAGATTTTAGTTTTTAGTTAATTTATTAATATTATATTCAAAATATTTATTTAAATTGTAAATATATTTAATTGATGATGACGACCACAATACACATTTGTTGAAATTAGAATTGATTTATGATTAAAGTAATTTTTTTTTTTTTTTAAATCTTATTTCTATAATAAAAAAACATCAAATAAGTATTCTAAAATTATGATAATTTTGATGATTTGAGATGTTTTGATTTCTCAATATAATAATAATTGTTTTATATAAATCACTCATAAAATCCCAAAATATTCTGTAATGAATAATTCATAAAATCCAAAACTTGAAAAGATGCCATCATCCAAATCTCAGAACTATTGGAATACGTACAATGGTTAGGTGTATAATTGTTCAAGTGTTTTCTTAGTAGTTTCAAGGTTCAGTCA